>ML780911.1:473601-504553 GCA_009831015.1 Picea engelmannii
TGAACAAAACGAGCCGATTACGGCTCACATAAAACATTTCTTTAAGAAATGCCCATTGACTGGGCCACCAAAAACTTCATGGCCTTCCAAATCCTGCAACCTGTAAGTGTTATTGGAAAACACTTCCATGATCTTGAAAGGCCTGATCCAGAGGGCATCAAATTTACTGTGTTTGCCCCTCTCCTGCCTGGGTGCATCCCACTTGAGCACCAGATCACCCTGCTCAAACTCTTTCTTCTTGTTCTTTCTGTCAAAAGCCTGCTTGATCTTCTGCTAACGATTGTAAGCTCTGTCCAGGACCTGCTTTCTGATCTGCTACACTTCCACCATCTGATGAATTCTTCTGAGCATCAGATTGGGTTCCCCTTCATAGTCATGGAGAAGATTTGCCACAGGCAGGGCAAGCTGGGTGGGGAAAATTGCCTCAATCCCATAAACAAGATGGAAGGGTGAGAGACCCAGGGATTTCTTTGTTGTCACTCGGTCGGCCCAAAGTGCAAATTTGAGCTTTGAGTCCCAGGCCCTTTTATTATCCTCTAATAGCTTCTTTATAAGCTTGATTAAACTTTTATTAGAGGACTCTGCCAGTCCGTTTCCTTGAGGATAGTAGGGAGTGGAGTGGATTAGTGAAATTCCAAACTGTTCACAAAATTTGATCAGGGGCTCTGACCGAAATGGGGAAGAGTTGTCAGTGACGATTTTTCTAGGGCAGCCGAACCTAGCAATGATGTCCTCCAGAAAGCTGATGATCACTTTGTGAGAAGTGCTTCTGGTAGGGACAACTTCTATCCATTTAGTGAAGTAGTCAGTTGCTGTCAAAATCCATCGGTGTTTGCCACTTGAGGGGGGATGAATTTCCCCGATAAAATCCAATCCCCACTGCTGAAAGGGAGCTAAGACCACCACAGGCTTCAACGGCAGGGATTTGAGCTGCTGCCTCCCTGAGAATTTCTGACATTTGATGCAAGCTCTAATTTCCCTGCAGACATCGTGGAATAAGGTGGGCCAGTAGTACCCAGCCTGGAGGATCTTGTGAGCAGTAGTTTTCCAAAAATAATGTCCTCCACAGAGACTGCTATGGAAATCATTCATGACCTTCTGGGCCTACTGTGGGTCCAGACACATCAGTAATATCCCCTGGGGGTCTTTCCAATACAAATCTTGGCCAATAATACAGTACTTGACAACTTTGAGCTTTAAAGCCCTTGCCTTGCTTTTTTCCATCCCATCAGGGGGCCTCAAATCTTGCAGGAAATATAAGATATCTTTGTACCAGGGGCATACTGCTAGTGTCATAGTGCCTTGGGAATCCCTGTCGGCTGATTCAGCTTGTTCATGGATCAAATTGATTTCCAAGGCTTTATAATTGGATTCGTCCAGGAGCTTGGCCAAACCTTGTCCTTTTATTAGCTTAGTGGGCTTGATATCCAGGTCAAATTCTAGGATCTTGGCAATCCATTTACTTCTTTTCCCATTTATGTCAGGCTGTATAAGGATGTCCTTCACAGTGGTTGAAGGGACATATGCAATAATCTTTGAGTGTAAGACATAGACTCTGAAATCTTTGAGAGCTTTCACCAAGGCATAAGCCTGTTTCTCCATGATCTCATATCGGAGCTCTGCATCTCTCAGCTCCTTACTAAAGAAGGCAATAGGTTTCTCTTTCCCTTGATCGTTTTTCTCCAACAGAACCACTGCCACTGTGTCAAAGGAAGCAAAAGAAAATATCATAAAAAACTTTAGAATAATCTGGACTGACTAGCACAGGAGCCTCAGTCAATGCTTTCTTTATCTGGTCAAAAGACTTCCTGGATTCAGCAGTCCATTTTATTTCATGGCCCTTCCTGAGCATGGTTGTGATATGTTTCACCAATTCAACAAAATTTGAGACAAACCTCCTCAGGAAATTTATCCTTCCCAAAAATGATTGGACCTCCTTTTTAGATCTGGGAAGTGACAGAGCCTGAATTGCTTCCACCCGGTCAGGATCAATCCTCACTCCTTCTGCTGAGACTATATGGCCTAGCAGTTTCCCTTCTTGCATAGCAAACAATGATTTCTTGGGATTTAGGGAAAGGCCAAATCTGCGACACTTCAGGAAAACCCTCTTCAAGTGGGAGTGGTGCTCAATATCAGTCTTGGAGAAGACTGTTATGTCATCTAAGTATATTACCACGAACTTATCTTTTTCCCCGATGAAGTCTATGTCCATGGCTCGCTGAAATGTTGCTCCCGCGTTCATCAGCCCGAATGGCATCTTGGCATACATGAATGTGCCCCAAGGCGTGGTGAAGGTTGTCTTTTATCTGTCTACTAGCATGACCGATATCTGATTATAGCCAAAAAAGCCATCAATCATGGATATCCTAAATGCACCAGTGACCCTCTGCAATATATGCTCCATGTTGGGCAGGGGGTAATTGTCCTTCCTTGAACTTCGATTCAGGTTCCGGAAATCTACACAGAGCCTGATCTCTCCGTTTTTCTTCCTTACTGGGACCAAATTGGCTACCCAGCTGGAGTATCTCAAGGGGACTATGATTTGAGCATCCAACATCTTTTTCACCTCCCTCTCCATGACAGGTAGCAGCATAGGATTTATCTGTCTCAGCTTCTGCTTGAAAGGTCTAGCCTCCTCTTTCAATGGGATCTTGTGCTCAATGACTGATGTGTCGTATGTCTTGAGGTCTTGGTAGGTCCAGGCGAACACGTTAGCAAACTCCCTCAGCAAATTGGTGTATCCGATTCTCTGCTCCTCAGTCAAACTTCTTGACAGCTTGACAAACTTGGGCTCCTCTGGTGTGCCTATGTTGCATTCAATTGTATCAGCATCATCGCCTGAAATTCTTCCCTTGACAGACACATCATTTCCATCGAATAACCTTTCTAGTGGGATCAACCCCCGTGGTATATGATTGCTCGACAGTTGAATAATATGATGGTCAGAAACTTTATTCAACAAATCCTCAGGGTGGTGATCAGGCTCCTCGTCAGGGTCCTGGTCCTCATCTATTTGCAATGCAGAGAAATCATCGATGGATTGGAGGAATTTCTCAATCTCCTGATCATCTTCAAATACCCTCCAATGTTTGACATTGTCCGGTACAGAGGGTCTGTATCTTATTTCCACCTCTAATCTATCAGTGGGCAGTGTAAGAGCTTCGAACAGACTAGCTGAGAAGGCTTGAAAGTATGTAGGAGCATTTTCTTCCCGTGGAATGAAAGAGATGTTAAAAGCTAGGAAGAAACTATCAATTAAATCCCATACCTCGTTCCTGTAATTCTTGAGGTGGGGGTGCTTGGTCTGATAGACATTTTTGACCTGCTGGACAATTAATTTTACATCCCTGAACACAGCCATCTCCCTGATTCCCATTTCTTTTGAAGCCCTTAATCCTAGAACCAGAGCCTCATATTCTGCCACATTGTTGGTGACTTCAAATTCCAGCTTGTATGACAGTGATATGGTTTCCTGAGAAGGAGACTTGAATACCACTCCGGCACCTGCACCTATATTGGAAGAAGCTCCATCAAAGAACATCTTCCAAACAGAGGTGGTTGGAGGAGACATCCCCTGATCAAGACTGGGTTGTTTTCTTATCTGCAAAGGGGTCTCAGGCTCATCAGTGAACTGCAATAGGCTAGATCCTAAGTCAGTGTCCAAGTCATAAATGGGATGATTAGTGGGGTTTGCTTCATCACTGAATATGTAGGCTAGCTGGGCCTCTCTGTACAATCTCCTATGTTCCCCCCCAAAGACTGGAATGGTGGCATGCGTGAGATCCATATGTAACGTCCCTCCAAGCCTCTTAATCCAATATCTTGACAACATCATGCCAAACTTGGGGGGAACATCAGCTACCGCTATATCCATGACCATACTTTTCATGGGTAGCTGAAACAGGGAAACTACCAGGTCCTTGATGACTCCCAAACACTGTACCCTCCTAGAGTCGAAAGAATAGAGGTCATGATAGGCTCTGGTGACTTCTAATCCTAGCTCTTCCATGATGGCTTTGGGCATGAGGTTGTGGGAGGCTCTTGAGTCCATTAAAAAATTATGCAGCACCTTGTCATGTATATTCAGGGAGGTGTAGAAGGGAGGGGATGAATCATCTCTATCTTCTACCATGGGACCTAGGATCATTGCAAGCCTTTCATCTTGGAGGTTTATGAAGTCTTTGGAAGGGCCATAGGCTTCAGATTTCAACAGGTCGGAGAAGCGTTTTTTGAATTCCCCATGTTTGATTAACTCAGTGAGGGGCACAGGGATTCTGATTTTTTGGATTTCATGCTCAAAATTAAAGGAAGATGGGAGCTTTGGAATTTCTCTAATCTCAGGAGCATGAATTTGAATGACAGGGGAGAGAGGTTGGGCCTTCTTACCTTTATGGCTGTCTGGTGCCTCGTCAGTAGGCTTCTGTGCTCTGGTGGATGACTCAAGAACATCGGGGGCTGCTGCTCGCTTGTTTGATCTCAGGTTATATCTGCCCCGGCCACCGCTTGCTTTGTCTTCTTTACTGAGTTCATTGAGCTGACCATCCATGAGAGACTCTTCATATGCTGATTTGGTCAGATGAGGGAAAGGGGGAGTGACCTCTACACTGTGAATCTTTGGTTCAGGCTCATCCACTTCCGCTTGTTCTTCATCAGCCATGAAATTGTTGTGGAAGGGAGCCTGAACTCTTTGGTCATATCTGTCTCTTTCCTTCTCTTTGTGCATAGTTGGAGGAGCAAAATTGTTCGGCCTCCTAAAACCTCCTCTGTTCTCAGTGTTCTGGGGGCCTTTGTTCATTTGTTTTCTTTCCGTCTTTAATCTTTCCATCTCTTCTTTCAGCACGTTCAACAGCTGGGTCAGTTCATTTACTTGAGGGTGGGGAACTGATAGGCCGGAGATGTTGGAGCTAGAGACCGAGGCTTCCGACTTTCCATTTCTTCTATCTGTGTTGGCCTTGTTCCTTAGTCTGTCTGCGGCTAATATATTAGATTCCACCTCTATAGCTGCATCTTGCATCTGAGATAGAGAGGTGGCTCTCCTTTCTCTTAATATGAGATAGAAATCAGGGTCAAATGCACTAGCATATGAGATTTGAGAAAAGGCTTCGGAAGGCTTTATCTCTGCAGGAATCTTATTATACATTTTATTGAATCTTTTAGAGAAGTCAGAGACTGACTCTCCTTCCTGCTTCTTCAGGGACCCAAACTCAGTCATGTAATATATATAATATTTTCTATCCCCCCACTGTCTTAGGAAAACATTATCCAGAGCCTCAATCCCAGCAACAGATCCAGGGGCCAGTCCCCTGAACCACTTCCTAACTTCCCCGTCCAAGCTCTGGACGAAGACCCTCATCCAGACATCTTCACTCTCAATATTCAGGTTGTCTGCATAGCTGTAGAAGGAAGACAAGTGCTCCTCAGTAGTGACATCTCCCTCACCACTGAACTTGGGCATGTATTTCAAATAATCTCCAGCAGGGAGAGGGTTCAAAGGTTGAGGAAGAATAAAAGGATCATATCGGGCAACCACTATGGCATCCATTTTGTTCGGAGGGGGATTAATACCAGCCATAGGGATGTTGAGTGGAGGATAACTCGGAGGATATGGAGTACGAACAGGTGAGGAAGGAAAAGAGGTCCTCACATGAGATGATGGGGGATACAGAGAGAAGTCTAAGGGACCCGAGTGTGCAGGTGCTTCTCTCTACGTAGCAGTAGTAATCAAAGGAGAAGTAGCGAAACCTCCTGAGAGGGGAGTGACAAGGATCTCTCCCTCTGATACTAGACCAGGAGGGGAAAAATCAGTAGGAACACTCCCAAAGTTCAGAAAACGGGAAACTTCTGAGGAAGGACGACTAGGAAACTGAGAATCTGAAAATGGAGTTCTCACAGAAGGGGAGGGCGTGTTATCTTTTTGATCGGCAGAAACTTCTTTCGCAGCTCTCTTTCCCTTTCTGCGCACCGCTTCCGAGTCTGCTTCCGGGGTGGCTAAAGGCAAATGTGGATTTGACCTCGTATGTCTACCTCTTGAAGCCACAACTGATAGAACAGGTTCTCCCCAGCGGAGTTTTCATAGTGGAGTCGCCAGGTGCACAGTAGCAATCTTCAAGTTCTGATATCTGATGCACCTTCAGAAATCAGTTAGTCATTGTCGTTCTGCCCAGGGAAAATCTTCAACTTCGTCCCCGGCAATGGCACCAGAAATGTTGGCATTCAGAAGTCACTCCTGGATTGCTAGCAAGAGAAGAGCCCGAAGCCCATCAGTTTTGATGTCACGGTTTGTTTTTTAAAAGGGTGATCAAATGGAGAAAAGACTCAAAACAACACAATCTCAACTCAGAAACTAGACCAGGCATGCATGAACAAGTGAGGTCCTGATAAACTCCAAACAATGAGTTGTAATAGAAGGGTGAGTAGGTGGAAGACTTATGCAAGGAAGGCGCAGTGGTCTACAATAAACATTCGGTTCATCACAGATTAGAGAAGAAGTGCATTCAAACGCAAAATCCTTTTACATTCAAATACATATACCAGAGAATACAAAGATGCCACAACAAATCCTTTATCGCAACAAGATTGTTAAGTCCACGTGAATCCTTCACTATGAACCCTCCAGTAGAGACGAAGCGAAGATGGAAAAGAGAGAAAATTGTTTGTTATAAACCAAGAAGTCTCAAACACAGAGGCATAACCAAGAAACCAGAGTATCGCTGAAACTATACAGTCGGGAGCTTAGCTCTACCATCGATTCATACCAAAATGGAAAAAATGCCTACATATACTCAAAACAACAACAACAACAAGATCGAGAGAATGCATCGAAAGCTTTGCGTCTGGATGGCTTCTGACACTCTGCAGCCGCAATCTTTGAATAATCGTGCAACTTGTGGCAGACGCGATAGATCTTCTGACAGTTACATCGGTGAATCGACGTGCCTTTAATTAATTGCAGGACGTCCCCATTATGGGAGAGACGATGTCTAACCACCACCAACCTCTTCAATAACTGCTTCTTGGGATTGATAATGGCCAGACCAACTCAGCACCTCGGGATAGGGAAAACTTCTCGCGCTGCCACCTGGGACAACTGAATAGCTTGAGGGACGGACACAAGGGCCAGCGCGGAGGACATGATGCATGGCGGGAATGATGACGAGAAGCGAGAGTGATGACAGAGAGAGGTGATAGATGATGATCCATGGCGACACAGCCAGGTAGATGGGAGAAGACAGGAGAAACGGACTCGCCTTTAGGTGAGAAGCTGATGTGAAAGAAACGGGACGCGTGGCAAGCGATGAACGGGTGATGAGAAGAAGGGAAGGCCACGCAAGCCAGAGAGGAGGAATGTATGGGCGACACGCGGTAGCAGGGACAAGGCGGGCAGAAGGATGACACGTCGAAAGGCGGGCCCATGCGGGTTAAGGACAGGGCAGCTGAGAGGGCCGGGGCCGCACGAGAGTCGTTGATCTGGGCGCCTCGATCGTGGCCATTGAGAGTTGTACCCACAATTCCGGACCCCCCCCCTCAGCTTAAAGGTAGAGAGGTGGGGGGGGTCCAAAACGGTCTTCATCGTCATTGATCTGGGCGCGCTCATCTAGACTGTCGGAGAGATGCGCCCCTGATTCGGGACCCCCCCCCCCCCCCCCCCCCCCGCCCCCTTTCTTAAAGGACGAAAGGCAAGGGGGGTCCGGGATTTGCTGTGTGTCGTCGATCTGGGTGCGCAAATCTAGACTTCCCGGTCTTGCTTGCTACTTACCATGGGTGCGTTATCGCCCGAAACTTTGGACAAGTGGGTTTTAACCCATTCGTTTGATATCTAACCCCCTTAGCAAGAAATATCGCTAACACTTTCCTTACTATGTCATGCCCTGCATTTCCTTCACTTTCCTTCACTTTCCATTCCATGCCTTTACTTTCCTTACCATGCCATTCAATCCCTTGCATTGCCTTTCCTTTCTTTCCTTGCCTTGCCTTTCCATGCCTTGCCTTGCCTTTCCTTGCCTTGCCTTCCCATGCCTTTCCTTTTCATGCCTTCCCATGCCATGCCATGCCTTGCCTTGCCTTTCCTTGTCATTCCTTGCTTTACCATGTCATTCGTTTCTTTACCTTTCCTTCCCATTCCTTGACTTTCCATGCCTTCCCATTCCATGACAAAAAATAACAAAAAATAAAAATAACAAAGAATAGAAAAAAATAACAAAAATAACAAAAAAAGAAACATTGCAATGAAACAAGAATAAACAAAAAGGAAGAATTGTCATGCCTCACAATTAAACCCTAGGAATACACCTTGACACCTTTTATTACATTTATGTCATAATTTTCCGCCCTTTAATGACGCCATGTATTGAATATTATAGGGTTTCCATGTGTCATCTTTCATTTCAACATGCATTTGTTATCTAAGCCCTAGTTTAAGCTTGCATTTTTGGCCCCCTTTCATTTAATGATTACTTGTTTTAAGGGTTGTTATATTTGTTCTTGTATTTCCTTTCCTTTGCATGCCCTGCCATGCCATGTCTTGCATTGCCTTGCCTTGCGATTCCATGAATTCACTTGCCTTGCCTTTCCTTTCCATGCCTTTCATTCCCTTGCCTTTCCTTCCCATGCCTTTCCTTCCCATGCCTTGCCTTGCCTTGCCTTGCCTTCACTTTCCTTAACTTTCCATTTCATGCCTTGCCTTTCCTTGCAATGCCTTCACTTTCCTTCCCTTTCCTTTCTATGCCTTGACTCCCCATGCATTTCCTTTCCTTCCCATGCCTTGCCTTTCAAGTTTCCATGCCTTCCCATGCCATGCCATGCCTTGCATTTCCTTTCCTTGTCATGGCTTTCCTTCCCATGGATTCTCATGCCTTTCCTTCCGATGCCTTCCCATGTCATTGCTTGCCTCGCCTTTCCTGTCCTTCACTTTCCAAGCCATTCCTTGCCTTTCCTTGCTTTACCTTACCTTGCCATGTATTAACTTTCCTTTCCTTGCCTTTTTGTGCCATGTCTCCATATTCCTTGCCTTTCCATTTCTTTCCTTTCCTTTTCATGCCTTTCCTTTCCTTTGCATTCCTTTCCATGCCTTGCCATTCCTTTGCATTCCTTTCCATGCCTTGCCATGCCATGCCTTGATTTTTCTTTATGTGCCTTACCTTTCCATGCCATGCCATGCAATACCTTTTCTTAGCCTACCTTGCCTTGCCTTCCCATCCCTTTCCTTCCCTTTCCATGCCTTCCTATGGCTTTCCTTGTCATGCCTTCCCATGTCTTTCCTTTCCATTCCTTCTGATGCCTTGCCTTTCCTTGTCATGTCTTCCCATGCCATGCATTGCCTTGTCTTTCCTTTCCATGCCTTGACTTGCATTTCCTTTCCTTGCCTTTACTTTCCCTCCCATACCTTGACTTCCCATGCCTTCACATGCCATTGCTTTCCTTTCCTTTCCTTGCCTCCACTTGCCTTCAATTTCTTTCAATTTCCATGCCATGCCTTGCCTTGTCATGCCTTCACTTTTCTTTCATTTCCTTGCCATGCCTTTCCTTTCTTTCCTTCCTATGCCTTGCCTTACCTTTCCATGCCTTCGCATGCATTGCATTGCCATTCATTCCCATGAATTTCCTTGCCATGTCTTCTCATTCCTTGCCTTTCCTTCCCATGCCTTTCCTTTCCTTTCCTTGCCATGCCATGCCTCACCTAGCCTTTCCATGCCTTGCCTTTCCTTTCGATGCCTTTCCATGCCTTTCCTTTCCTTTCCTTACCTTTACATGCCATGCCATGCCTTTCCTTTCCTTTCCTTCTCATTCCTTTCCTTTCCTTGTCATTCCTTGCCATTTATTTTGTTATCGGGATAATTGTTAAGTGAGGACATAAATCAATCCCACTAGCTTCACTACGAAACTGGAACAAAAAAAGACAGTACACTACTCTTTCCTTAGATTTGATTATCAAATGAGAAATGGATCTAGAAAATACCTTTTAAATATCGAAGATACAACATCGCCAATGCAATCCAAAAATCATGCAATGCAATTCAAGACCAAAAAAGACAAAAACCATGCAATTTCATTGCTTCAAATGCAAGGATGCCCCCAATCTAATGAAAAGAAAGAAATAAGATTTTTTTTTTTTAAAGATAGTTAAAAGCAATATAAACTCGCTATAAGATAAAGCAACCCAAACAAATTTTCTCTTTTAACATGAATTAATCTATAAAAGAAAATATCTTCTTTCACCAAACAATTCTAAAGAAAAAACAATGTTTTGTAATAGAAAGACACTCAAAGGAAGAGATCAAATATTTCAAAAGAAAACCAGTTAAAACAAAGAAAAGATGGCTAAAAACATATTCAAATATGTCAAGAAGACTGTAGTCAGACCCAACAAATCACCCCAAACACTTATCACATATTTGGGCAGGGAAAACCATCAAAAAACAATTTTTTTTCACAATCATCACAGGTTGTCAGACTAACACAGCATGACGATCCTTGATCGCCAAAGGACAGAGAACAAATACAATGTGTAGATGTCGCACTATGTCAAAAGGTAGGGTGTATTGATCCTATATCGCCACACTGTCCCTCAAAGGAGGGTGTGATGATCAAAATAAAAATGAAAAAATAAATAGTAAGAAGGTTTTTCCAGTGAGGTTTAATAGTCAGGGAGTCAAGCTCGATCTTCCAGTGACTCAAAAAACAGAATCCAAGCAATCAAAGAAAAAAAGCAAGGAAAACTAGCAAAACAATTCATCCCCAGTGGACTCGCCAATTTTTCTATCGGGCTATTGTTAAGTGTGGACACAAATCAATCCCCCTAGCTTCACTACGAAACTAGAACAAAACAAGACAGTACACTACTCTTTCCTTAGATTTGATCATCAAATGAGAAATGGATCTAGAACATACCTTTTAAGTATCAAAGATCCAACTTCGCCAATGCAATCCAAGCTTCGCCATGAGGCTTATGGAGAAATATATGCAAAGGAAAACAAGCCAACGAAGACAAGAATAACATAGTATACTTGATATAAAACTATGTACGTGATCAAGGAATCAGACAATATCAACAAATAACATTCATATAGGAAATACAATTATATCTATATTAAATAATGGATAGAGAGATTACAACCAAAGCCTTGATGTCGTAAGGTCCCTTCCAATAGTTCCTTGTTTCCCACACACTTATGATCTACATATTCTGTGACTATAGATCTGATGGTTTCTCAAAATATATCTTGACAAGGCAAAGCTCAAAATCACTCTAACCAAGCTAACAATCTCAAGCCAAATTTCCCATCTAACTTTCTCCATGAGAGCTCCTCTCCTTTTATAAGATGAAGAGGATAAGGTGAGGAGGTTAGGATGATCCCACTAAATCATGAAATAAAATAATATTGAAATCATTCATAGGCCACCTCACCATAGAAGCTTCTCTTTCTAGAAGCATCGAGAAGATGCTCGTTTTTCCCACATAGGAAAATCATCGCACCCTAGCCATAGGGAAGCCTGTAGAAATGTCACAATATAGCTTCGTAGAAAAGTGTGGAAATTAGGTATTGTCACACCCTAGGTATAGTGCAGCCTGTGATGATCTTCCTTAATAGGGTTTTTAGAAAAGAAAATACAACTTCTCTCAGGCAAAGTTCTTCTCCCTTCCTTCTTCAGGAATTCAAGCCACTGACCCCTCTAAAGGAAACATATAGGTTTACATCATTAATGGTCATAGGGGTGATGAAAATAATGTGTAACACCTTTCCTTGTCATGCCTTATCTTAGCACTCTGTAAATTTTGTCTAGATGATAGACAAATGACAGAGGTAACTATTTCAACCAACTTTAGAGCTGGGTACTAGCATGCTTAGCTCAGAGAGGACACTCTCATGTCACTTGATATTTCTTTGGAAATCGGTGGCTAGATTTAGTTTGTTTTGGGGGGTTTTATAAAGTTGTTGAGAAGCATCATTGTTGGGAAGAGCAAGAGCATGCAGAGAGCTATGTAAGAACACTCATGTATCGATATTTGGATTAATAGAAAAAGTTGATTCAAATTCATGGTTTTTGTTTTTGTTATCTGTGTATTGATGTTGAATGATATGCTCATGAATGTTTGCTTCCTGATATACATTTGATTTATATGTTGTGTATATGATTTCATGTTTTGAGTTTGAAGTATGAAAGGAAGTAGGAATGAGTTTCAATTGTTTCTCTATCTGAACAAGGGTTCCTGCAAGGAGTGCAGTCGAATTGTCTGCAAGGAGTGCATTGACAAAGGGTTCAGATAGGGAAATATTTTGTTCTCATTCACACAAAAGGTGCAGTTGGGCATAGGAGCCGTGCAAGGAGTGCGCAGGCTGAGCGAAGTTTTAGGGTTGTGAAACTGAGTGAAGTATTGAGAGACTGTTGCTGCAGGTGTGCACAGAGTCGAAGGAAATTCAACACTTGGAAGTGTCTGAAGGTTTCCACAAGGAGTGCGTGCAAGAGTATTCTCTAAGACTCGGAGTTATAAGAAATCTCAGGAAGGATAAAGCTTTATAACCACTGAAAGGGTTGCAGAGAAGTTGTACCTGTAAGAATTTAAGAAGGCATCATAAGTTTGTGCCGTAGGTGGATAAGTTCCACAGAGAGAAACACCTTAGTCAGTTGTGCAGGGGTTCTCAGGGGAAGGAACGAAGGATCATAATTCTCTGAGGAGAATTCATGAATTTCCGTTAGCCATCATATCTCACGGAGGATCAAGTGAGTTACTACGAGTATCTCAGAAGGTTCTAAGCTCAGGATGGGTAGAGCCGTAGATCCGAGCCATAAGGGTTGTTGGATTTACACGTGGATATTTGTATCGGGGTTTCGTGGGTGGAAGTCCTATAAAACTTGGCAACGGGAATCACGATATCATGAAACGTGAAATCTCGAAAGATAAGAGAACAACGTGGGGCCACAAGAGTCAGCAGGGGGACAGGTGGCACGTTATTTCAGAGAATCATGGAGTGAAGTCTCGAACTCATTGCATCGGGATTCACGATACCACGAAGTCCGAGGTCATGATGAGGTGATGTGGTGCAGGAAAAGTCAAAGCTCGCGAGTATATCGTAATTTCGACAAATCGATATTTGGGAGTTGAGGAAGCAAGTTTCTCGACATCATGATCGATGAAATCATGATAGGGAAAATCCTGAAAGGGAAAATAAAGGGTCAGCGTTGACTGTATCGGGATTCGGGGATTCGAGAGTCCAACGCTCGACCACTGGATTCACAAAGTTGTGAAGTCTGATCTCCCAAGTGTAAAGAGGGGATCCCGTGAGAGTTTGTTGTGGGTGTAGATTTCACGATAGGGAAATATAAGAGCTGTTTAGAGTTCTTCAGGCCGTGGTAAAGGAAATATCATGTGTTGACGTGGACCTTCCGACCTGCGGGTTGTGGAGGGAGTGTGCATCGGTGTCAATTTTGGTATCAGAGCACAGAAAGGTTCTTTGCTTTCTGTAGCAGAGAAGAAAAAGAGAATTCACCATGCCGCCAAGGAGAAGGGACATGCAAACACCCGATCCACCAGAGGATAGGGAAATGCCGAGAAGGAGAGGTAGGCAGATGACAGATCCAGTCATGGAGAAAGAAATGCATGATCTATGAGCTAGACTCGAAGACATGGAGACCGCACAAGGACGCACAGTCAGTGCCAGGGATCTCAGTGATTCCGAAAGTGAGATTGAGGCTGAACATGAAGAAGAAGTTGCAGTTGAAGATGCATCAAATGAACGTTTGATCAAAGCTATTACAAGAATAGGTGCAAGAGCGAAGATGGACATTCCAGTTTATGAGGGAAACCTGGATGCAGAGGAGCTTCTAGACTAGATTAGAGCTCTAGACACATACTTTGACTATGAAGATGTTAAATAATACAAGAAAGTCAAGCATGTTGTGACAAGATTGAAGGGACATGCAACATTGTGGTGGGATGAACTACACGCTGATAGACACTTCAAGGGAAAGTAGAAAATCAAGAGTTGGGACAGAATGATCGTGAAGATGAAGGAAAAATTCATCCCCGGGGATTATCAAATTTCTCTGTTTAGGAGGATGCATAACCTGAGAAAGAAGCTGATGACAGTGAAAGAATACACTGAAGAATTCTACAAGCTGAACATCAGGGCAGGTCATCGGGAGAGCGATGATGAAAAAGTAGCCAGGTACATGAATGGCCTGAGATATGATATCTAGGATGAGATGAGTATGGTAACCATCCAAATGGTGGAAGATGCTTATCAAATGGCTCTGAAAGCGGAAGAGAAGCTGAGCCGAAAGAAGAGTCAGAGAGGTCGAGGTAGAAGTCATCCTAGAGGCAAATCAGTTGCCCAGAACAAATATCAGAAGCCCAAAGAGGACTGGAAGAAACCTCAGACTCGAACTGAGAGAGGTGGAACCTCACAGTGAGGGCAACATACTGAGTAGAGAGGAGATTATGATGACAATAACACTTTTTCTCGTACTAGAGGTAGAGGAAGAGGAAGAGGTGGAGTAATAACATGCTTCACATGTGGAAAGAATGGGCACAAGTCTTACGAGTGTCCAGATAAAAATAAAGAGGGTGGAGAAGCTCACATCGCCAAAGCACAGAGGTGGGATGTTGAGGCAGAAGACGCTGAAGGCAGAAGATTGTTGATGATGCGAAAAGTTCTTTTGACACCAGAGAAGGAGGTGGAGAGTTTAGTCCAAAGGACCAAACTTTTCAGGACTGCTTGCAAGACCAAGGATAGGGTATGCAAGGTCATTGTGGATAGTGGTAGCACAAATAATCTCATTTCTACAAAGATGGTAGAGAAGTTGGAGCTGGAGACGACTGATCATCCAAGCCCATATAGAGTTTCGTGGCTACAAAAAGGACACTAGGTAACTGTCACTAAACAATGTTTAGTTGAATTTAAGATAGGAGGATATAATGATAAGATATTGTGTGATGTGATTCCTATGGATGTTTTTCATCTATTACTCGGTAGACCATGGCAATATGATAGGAATGTGATTCATGATGGGAGAATGAACACATACACCCTAGAGAAGAATGGGAGGACTCACATGTTGCTTCCAATCAAGGATAAGGAGGTGAAAATGGAAGTAAGCAACACTGTACTTCTCATGAGTGGGAAGGAAATTCTTACAGAGGCTAAGAAGAAGGAATAACCACAATTCATTGTGGCCAGGAAACCTAGAATTGTTTTGACTCACACAAGAATAGATGATTTACCAGAAGAAGTTTAGGAATTGCTGAAAGAGTTCGCTAATATAGTAGTGGACAAATTACCTCGTTCATTTCCACCGATTAGAACTGTGAGTCATCATATTGATCTCATACCAGGAGCCAGTTTTCCAAATAAAGCTGCGTACAGATTGACACCGTAAGAGAATGAAGAGGTTAAAAGACAAGTCTAGGATTTATTGGACAAAGGTTTAGTCAGGGAAAGCTTGATTCTGTGTGTTGTTCCAACAGTACTCGGTCTGAAGAAAGACGGAGGCTGGAGGATGTGTACTGACTCGAGGGAGATTAACAAGATAACCATTAGGTACAGATTTCCATTACCGAAGATGGATGATCTGATGGATTTCTTGAGTGGAGCAAAATATTTTTCAAAGATTGATTTGAAAAGCAGTTATCACCAGATCTGCATGAGAGAAGGTGATGAATGGAAGAAAACATTCAAAACCAATGAAGGGTTGTATGAATGGCTTGCTATGCTGTTTGGATTAACAAATGTGCCAAGTACCTTCATGAGGTTGATGAACGAAGCCCTGAGGGAGTTCATCGAAAAATTTGTCATTGTGTATTTGGATGACATACTGGTTTATAGTAAAACAGTGGGAGAGCATTTGAAGCATTTGGCTACAATGATGCAGAGGTTACAACAAGAGAAGTTGTTGATAAACATGAAGAAATATTCATTCATGAAGACAGAGCTCATCTACTTGGGGTTTGTTATTTCTGCAGATAAGTTGAGGATGGATCTAAATAAGGTGGAGGTAACCAAGAATTGGCCATCACCGAGGAATATCTTTGAGGTGAGAAGTTTTCATGGATTGGCTATTTTTTACCAAAAATTCATCAGGAATTTTAGTGGAATTAGTGCAGCGATGATGGACACAGTGAAGAAAAGACACAAGTATTTCCACTGGACCGAAGAGGCTGAAAAGAGTTTTAATCTGTTGAAGAGAAAGATCACGAAACAACCAGTTTTGGTGTTTCTGGATTTCCAAAAGACATTTCAAGTGAAATGCGATGCAAGTGGATTTGTAATCGGGGTAGTCTTGAGTCAGGAAGACAGGATGATAGCATACTTCAGCGAGAAGCTGAATGAGGCGAAAATGAAGTACTCCACTTACGATAAGGAGTTTTATGCTATTATCCAGGCATTGAAGAAATGGAGACATTATTTGATCCCGAAAGAGTTTGTCCTGTACAGTGACAATCATGCATTGCAGTTTGTGACACAACAAGAAAAGTTGAATCAAAGACATGTCAAATGGGTTGAGTATATGCAGAATTTCACTTTTGTGATTAAACATATTTCGAGTGCTGCTAACAAAGTTGTTGATGCTTTGAGCAGGAAGTGTTTGTTGTTGCAGGAGTTCAAAGTCAAAACGTTGGGTTTTGATGATCTCAGGAACATGTACGTAGATGATCAGGATTTTAAGGAGGCGTATGAAGCAGTTGAGAATCTAATTCTCAGAGATAGAAGCCAATGGATAGAATACATGATCCAGGAAGGATTACTATTCAAGGGTAATCAGCTGTGTATTCCGAGATGCTCCATGAGGGAGAATTTGCTGAAGGAGAAACACACTGGAGGATTAGCAGGGCACTTTGGTCACGAAAAGACATTCACAAAATTTGAATGAGTCATATTTTTGGCCGGGAATGCGAGAAGACGTCAAGAGATTCGTGGACAAATGCAGAATTTGCTAGCATTCGAAGGAAAGGAAGCAGACTGCGGGGTGTTATCAACCATTACCCATACCAAAGAGGATATGGGATGCAATCAACATGGATTTCGTATTGGGGTTGCCAAGAACACAAAGAAGTTTTGATTCAATATTTATGGTGGTGGATAGATTTTCCAAGATGGCACACTTCATTCCATGTCAGAAGACCAGTGACGCAACTGACATTGCGAATCTATTTTTCAAAGAAGTCATTCGACTTCATGGGTTGCCAAGAAGCATAGTTTCGGATCGAGATACAAATTTCATAGGGAACTTTTGGAGGACCTTATGGAAGAAGATGGGAAATAACTTGTCATTTAGTTTGGATTATCATCCTCAGACGGATGGATAGACAGAAGTAGTGAACATAAGTCTGGGAGATTTTCTGAGAAGCTTGGTGATAGAACACCACAGCCAGTGGGACAACATATTACCACAGGTAGAATTTTCTTATAATGACTCGGTTAAAAGAAGAACAAGGCAGAGTCCATTTCAGATTGTCTATGGCATGCAGCCAAGGGAAATTTCTGAATTGAGATATTCAGAACAAACTGCAACTACGAGCGCTAGTGCAGAAGAATTCGCAAAGGTGATGAAAGAACTTCACAGCCAGGTGAAGGAGCGTCTGTTGAATTCGAGCCAAGAATATAAGCGCATAGCAGATCAGTGCAAGAGACAACTTCAGTTTGAGGTTGGTGACTTGATTCTGGCACATTTAAGGAAGGAAAGGTTCCCGAGAGGAACATATAATAAGCTGAAGATGAAGAAAATTGGACCATGTAAGGTCTTGAAGAAATTTGGGGCGAATGCTTACGAGATTGAATTACATGATGGGATTAAAATTTCTCTGATATTCAACATCTCAGATTTGTACCCTTATAAAGTTGAGGAAGTAGGGACTGGAAATGAGCAGCCAATGATCTAGTGGACAAAGCAGATGCCAGTTGTAGATAAGCTGCAAATGGAGCGCATACTGGATAAAAGAGTGAGCAAGAGGACCAGTTGAAAGCAATACTTTGAGTATCTGGTCAAATGGAAGAACCATCCAGTCAAAGATGCCAGCTGGGAAAGCGAATTGAAGATACAGAGGCATGGACAAACCATGCGTGATCTCATGGACAGGAGCCCATGAAAAATTTTCAAGCCAGAGAGTATGATGTAGGAGCATCACCAACATCAAGCGAGCCAACGCGGAGACAACGGACAGCTGGAAAAGCCCAGCACAAACTTTGAAATCACCTTGAAATTGTTGCGCAATATTAAATGAATCCATTAAGAAGAAGCGAACTTGTAAAATGTAACCAGACCTTGAGAGATTTGCTCTCATCCTTAGTAGGTAGAAGGCATTTATAGTAGTTAATGCGAGTAGGTAGAATTCAATTCTAGATTAGACAGTTTTAAAGCGCAAGAGGGAAACGGGATATAGACACCCTCATTGTGTATTGTAACATAGTTGAGAAGAAACATTGTTGGGAAGAGGAAGAGCATGCAGAGAACTGTGTAAGAACACCCATGTACCGATATTTGGATTAATAGAAAAAGATGATTCAAATTCATGGTTTACGTTTTTGTTCTCTGTGTATTGATGCTGAATGATATGCTCATGAATGTTTGCTTCCTGTTATACATTTTCTTTATATGATGTGTATATGATTTCATGTTTTGATTTTGAATTCTGAAAGCAAGTAGGAATGAGTTTCAATTGTTTCTCTATCTGAAAAAGGGTTCCTGCAAGGAGTGCAGTCGAATTGTCCGCAAGGAGTGCGTTGACAAAGGGTTCAGATAGGGAAAGATTTTGTTCTCATTCACACAAAAGGTGTAGTTGGGAATAGGAACCGTGCAAGGAGTGCGCAGGCTGAGTGAATTTTTAGGGTTGTGAACCTAAGTGAAGTATTGAGAGACTGCTACTGCAGGTGTGCGTAGAGTCAAAGGAAATTCAACACTTGGAAGTGTCTGAAGGTTGCTGCAAGGAGTGCGCACAAGAGTCTTCTCTAAGACTGAGAGTTATAAGAAAGATCAGGAAGGATAAAGATTTATAACCACTGAAAGGGTTACACAGAAGTTGTACCTGTAAGAATTTAAGAAGGCGTCATAAGTTTGCACCGCAGGTGGACGAGTTCTACGGAGAGAAACACCTTGGTCAGTTGTGTAGGGGTTCTCAGGGGAAGGAATGGACGATCGAAATTCTTTGAGGAGAATTTGCAAATTTTCATGAGCCATAAGATCTCATGGAGGAGCAAGTGAGTTACTGCAAGTATCTCAGAAGGTTCTGAGTTCAGGAGGGGTAGAACCGTAGATCCAAGCCATAAGGGCCGTTCGATTTACATGTGGATATTTGTATCGGGGTTTCATGGGTGGAAGTCCCGTAAAACTTGGCAACAGGAATCGCGATATCAAAAAATGCAAAATCCTGAAAGCTAAGAGAACGGCGTGGGGACACAAGAGTCAGTAGGGGGATAGGTGGCATGCTATTTAGGAGAATCATGGAGTGAAGTCCTGAACTCATTTCATCAGGATTCCTGATACCATGAAGCACGAAGTCCCGATGAGGTGAAGTGGCACAGGAAAAGTCAAAGCTCGCGAGTATATCGAAGTCTTGGAAAATCAGGATTCGGGAGTCGAGGAGGCAAGTTTCTTGACATCGCGATCGCCGAAATCACGATAGGGAAAATCCTGAAAGGGAAAAGAAAGGGTCAGCATTGATTGTATCGGGATTCGGGGATTCGAGAGTCCAACGCTCGACCACTCGATTCACGAAATTGTGAAGTCCGATCTCCCAAGTGTAAAGAGGGTATCTCGTGAGAGTTTGTTATGGGTGCAGATTTCATGATAGGGAAATAGAAGATCCATTTAGAGTTCTTTGGGCCATGGTAAAGGAAAGATCCTGTGTTGACGTGGACCTTCCGACCTGCGGGTTGTGGAGGGAGCGTGCATTGGCATCACCTTCGATGAAAAACTCTTCAAATAGATCCTTGAATTCCTATATACTCTGCTCCATATATATGGATTTGGTTTGCACTGACTTGAGCAAGTTATGCTTGGCAATGATCCTCCTATCCCAAATGATCAATGTAGTCCTGTCCTTGACCCTAATGGTATGAAGTTCAATAGTGCAAATGGAATTTAGCAGATTTATAGCATTCTAGGCGCACTCTGAGGGTTGTTTCGCCAGTTTCTCATTCACAACAATGCACCTGCTTCTAGTTGTGATGCCGATGTTATCTTTGTCATTTATGAAATTTAGGTATACCCTAAACTTGGAAGCTTCAACATAAATAGAGTCTCGGATTATGTTTTTGGCTCCCTGAAAAAGTCCTTTACCTTTCAACCTTGTCTTCAACTTGTCTACTCTTTCCTGCAAAGCTTGATTTTCTTTCTGGAATTGGGCCATCTTCTCATCCTTTATTTTCATTTCTTGTTGTAGCTTGTCTATAACTCCCTTAAGGATTTTGATTTCTCCTGCCTTCAAGCTAACTTGTGACATAGCTTGGAAAAGTCCTTTAGTGTTTGACCCAACTTCTATAGTACAAGGTACATCTGCAACCATGTTTCATACTTCTACCTGTCCTTGTGACCAATCCTCCTTTTCTTTCTCCAACAACAATACTTTGGTCTTGTAATTCAATGCTTCCTTTCGAAACGTCTCTTTCTCTTGTTCTAGAGAAACCAACTTTGTTGTTTGTGGATTCTCTGTGGCATACATCTTTATCCTTTTCTTCAAGCTTTGATTCATCTTTTATTGCTCTTCTAAGGAATCTTTTACCCCTTGAGGGCCTTAAGATTCTAATATATTTACTTGAGTCTGCCAAGCTCTGCTGGATACTTTTTCTTGCCTCAATTTCCCCTCCAACTTAAGTGCATGAGTTTTCAACCTTGAAATCTTCAAGCTCAGACTTAGGTAGTCTGAATACAACATGTCACTAGTGTTTCTATGGAATTTCACCTTGTCTAGGGAACTGATATTTTCATAATGCAGCTTAACTTCAGACACTTTATCCTCATCTGCCACTACTATGTTGAGTGTCTTCTTCTCTATATCCCTAAATGAGAACATAGAAGAATTGTGATGAGAAATAATTTCTACCTCAGGTATCAACTCTCTCATTTCACTCACAGAAATGCTTTCTTTCACAGCATATTGATTTGCTAAATATTCTTTAGATTAGTAGAATTCTCCAGGTGCTTTATCAAAAATCTGGTTTTTGATGTTAAAATCTCTTGAGCTGCTTTCACTTTGGGGCATGTTTCTTTTACCAGCTTCTTCCTTGATGGTGCCACTCTATGTTAAGCCATAAATAGTGGTTCATTACCCCTTAATTGGGGCATATTACATTAGTAATGTTATTTTATTTATGTCAGATTTAGTACATTAGTTGTAATTATACCTCCTAGTCTCCTATATATACGAAGGAGACATTTTCATTTGGAATCATCTTGTATTTGGACATTTATGTGGGCATAAGGAGGTTGACCCCTCGAAGAGGCTTAGTATCTGAATTTATCTCTTTTCCAAGGTGTTGAGTACTTATTCTGATTTTTTTCTATGCTATATTGATATTTGGTTCCTAACATATGGTCTCAGAGCTCAAGGTCTTGGGCTTTCACTACTACATTTGAGACACCTTGGAATTTTCACTATAACATTTTTTCTACAACGATTCAGAAGGAACGTATTGGAGGATACTTAGTAGATGAATAAAGGTATGTTGGATTAAAATTTCAGCTCCTGAGGCCTTATAATTTCAGAGATACAACCTTTGTAAGATATGGTTCTGGAATCATCTTGAATTGAGACATTGCGAAAGTTTTGCTATTACATTTTTTCAGTAATGTTTCAAACCCTGAACTCCGGAGGATATTCACAAAAACTTGTAAGGTGTCCATGGTAACAATTTCAGCTTCTGTGTCATCTTAAATTTGAATATACACCAAAGGATAATAAATTATCACCAAAGTACTATGGCCCTTATAAGGTGTTGCAAAAGATTGGTACTATGGCATACAAATTGGAGTTGCCTGGATCTTCATGAGTAGACCCAATTTTCCATGTTTCATGATTAAAGAAAGTTATAGGTGACACGATCCTAGTTCAAACTATATTTCCATAACTTGACGAGGAAAGAAAAATCATATTGGAGCCTAAAGCCATCACTGACACAAGAATTCGCCAGTTGAGGAAAAGATCCATTTCAGAGTATCTCATTAAATGGAGGAAACTACCGGTTGAAGATTCAACTTGGGAAGATGAGTCTTTTATACAAAAGCATCCATATTTACTCAAGTGTTGTGGAAAACACTTGTCTCAAGGGGAGGGGCATGTTATGCCCTAAATAATGGCTCATTACCCCTTAATTGGGGCATATTACATTAGTAATGTTATTTTATTTACGTTGGCTTTAGTCCATTAGTTGTAATTATACCTCCAAGTCTCTTATATATATGAAGGAGACATTTTCATTTGGAATCATCTTGTATTTGGACATTTATGTGGGCATAAGGAGGTTGCCCCCTCGAAGAGGTTTATTATTTGAATTTCTCTCTTTTTCAAGGCATTGAGTACTTATTCTGATATTTTTCAATGTTGTATTGATATTTGGTTCCTAACACTCTCCACCATTTCCATACTTACTTTCTCTTTAGGCTCTTCATCCTCCATATATACTATCTGTGGAGATTGTGTGATCTTTATCTTTTTAGGGATACCTTGCTGCTCACTAGTACCCAGGGCTTTTGAACTGCTTCTTTTGGTATAGACACTTTCTTTGGGAACTTTGAATATCATATTCTCAGGGGTCTGTTGTGTCTGAGTCTGCTATAGGTTTGTACCTACTTGTTGTGTCTGATCAGGATGCAATATGGCTTCCATATCAACACATGTTTCCAAATTTGCCAATTTGTCAAAACCTTCAACATGCTCCTGTTCATAAGGGCCATGTTTTCTTATCAATATTCTTTTAGATATGACCTGATGTGGATCATATATTCTCCCTTGTAGCTGTGAAAATCCAAACTCCTTGAGTTTGGCCTTAATATGAGATAAGAAAGATCTAGTCTTCACAACAAAGGGTCCTATGATGAAAGGAAATTTCAGGTTGGACACCTTGTGAATTTTTAGAAAATGTTTTGTTTATGAGATGATTCTTTTCCTGATGAACTCCAGGGAAAATAATCTGGGTGTCAGAAAGATAGGGACAAGGTAAGGTGCCTCTTGACAACCATATACCCAAATTACTGTAGAATGCATGAACAACACCCAATATCCTACTCTATTTTTTGAACTTGGTTGCAAATAACTTTTCATGTCCTCCAGGACTCTTTGCAGTATGGTGTTGAAGATCAAGTTGTAAACTTTGGACATGATATTATTTATGAAAATGAGCATTGTGATTCTTTTTCATTCAATTGAGATGAATGTTGTTTCATGGAACTCTTTCTTGTTTGTCTCCAGGAACATTTTCAACAAGTATGTGTAATACCTGAAGTTCCTTAGTGATTGGAAGTTGACTAGATGTTTGTGTACATTATCAACTATGAATCCTTCAAAACAGATACGGATTGACTGACTGGAATCTGACTGGAAAAAGGTTAACAGAAAACCTAACATGACCTCAACTACATATTTGTCATTATCTAAAGTGTAATACCTGAAGTGCCTTAGTGATTGGAAGTTCACTAGATGTTTGTGTACATTATCAACTATGAATCCTTCAAAACTGATACAGATTGACTGACTGGACTCTAACTGGAAAAAGGTTAATAGAAAACCTAACATGACCTCAACTACATATTTGTCATTATCTAAACCTAAAATCTAACTTAGTATGGAATAGGCCCACTGGATTTCAATAACCATGATGCTTACATTCATGGGAAAGGATAGACTCTCAGAATAATGCTCAGGTTTAACAATTGTCTGCAAAAATAGGGTTTTGACCTCGGGGGGGCATTTCCTCTAAACTATAACTATCTTTTCCTCCTTGAAGGGTTCAGACATTGCAAAGGGAGACTCTTGTATGTTGAGGGCATATTGAATTAATGAGATATCTACTATGCATAGGACCTCTTACCCTAATTTATTTAAAACGACCTTCTCTTCCTGTGAGAATTGTTCTGTGCACAAACCTATGAATTCCAGGAAAGGGAATGTGACTTCGACGACGTAAGTGACTATGGAGGTTTGGAACACTTCAAGAAAGGGTATCTGTCTCCCTACATTATCTAACAAATTGGCTCTACACACAAAGACGGGTGAGACGGTTATTTCAGTTTCAAACACATCATAGTCTTTGTCAATTAGGGTTCTTCACTTGGCGGGGCATCTTTCTCTCTTATAGACAAAACGTCAGAATTCATGGTGATGATGAAAAATACCTGTGAATGAGTGGAATAAATGTGAATTTGGTGCACAGTTGATATTAGGTTCGAATGGAGCGGTCATGCCACTTTTAGGGTTCAAATGATTTGAAATAACATAAAATAATGACAAGGGTCCCCCCTTTATATACACTTCCCGATATCATGAATGAGGCAAAGTGGTTTCGAGTAGACTATTTTTTTCCCTGATATGCATCTAGTGGGGCCACATGGTCCCGAGCCAAAACCATGGTATTTTTATTGGCCCTCTTTCAAATAATTAACCTCTACACTAGTTCGTTACCTGATTTGGTCTCTGACCGTTGATCTGTGGTGCCTGAGATCTATGGCTCGTCGGGTCCCATCAACTCTACACTTCAGTTAGATTTATCCCTCTTCCACTATATGTGGCCTCGTCCTCTAGTTTATCACACCTCTACACCTTTTTATCCCCTCACTAAGTTCTAAAACTTGGATTCATCAAAAAATTGTTATGGTGATAACATGGGCTCCAACAGGGGATGCTATCCTCCCTACGAGGTAGAAAAGAATAGTAGGATGAGTGCCTGTTGATTGGGCTGTAATTTAATCCTGCAATCTAAATCTATCAACCTTCATCAAAAACTCAAAATCAAGCCAGCATAACCCAGGGCCTTCACCTCAGGCTTCAATTATGGTGCCTTTATTTCAATTTTTTCATGCAAAAAAAAAAACGAAAACGATTATGTACAATGAATGGAAAAGTTGATGATTGTTCTAAATGATATAATTCTTGAGGAAACTACCATTCACATGCCCTCCTCCAATGATGTATCCATTACTTTCTTGTAGCATATAGGCATTGTTTCCATGGTATGCTGCAATCTTGAACGGTGCCAGCCATAGATGGTCAAACTTCCCATGCTTTCCCTTATCTTCATTTCTGGCATCCCATATTAATACCAAGTATCTCGGTTTGAATTCATCCACCTTGGTATGCCTGTCAAAATACTTCTTGATCTTGTCTTGGTGCAACTAAGCATTGCAGAAATCCTTTTCCCTGGTTTGTTTCACACTGATTAGTTCATTCTTTCTTCTTCGAGTGGTATTTGTTTTTGCATCCTGTTCCTATAACAACCTCATCACTGGAAACCCCAATGTAGTAGGAAAAATAGCCTTTGTGCCATACAAAAATATGAAAAGGTGAGGTGGCAATAGATCTCTTTGGCGTGATTCTTTCGACCCATAGTGCATGGATGAGATTTTTGTGCCAGGCCTTTTTGTTATCTTGTAGCAACTTTTTAATAATTCTGGTCAAGCTCTTGTTTGATGACTCTTCCAATCCATTTCCTTGAGTGTAATAAGAGGTGGAGTGGCCCAGAGTTATGTTGTATTCATTGAAAAAATTCTCCATCTTTTTGGACTTAAACATTGCTGCATTATCTGTGATGATTTTGAGTGGACATCTGAACTTGGACAAAATATGATCTTCCAAAAACTGGATGATAACAACATTTGTTGCTTGCCTGGTGGGAACTGCCTCAATCCACTTAGTGAAGTAATTTGTTGTTGTCAAAATCCACTTGTGCTAATCTAAGGATTGTGGATGTATCTCTCCTATAAAATCAAGGCCCTACTGTCTGAAAGGTTCTTCAACAAACATGGGTTTCAAAGGCAGAGGTTGTATTTTTCTTTTCCCATCAAAAATCTGGCATTCATGACATCTTGAAACCTCTTTATAGACATTGGGAAAAATGCTAGGCCAATAGAACCCAACCCTCGTAATTGTGTGCACAATGGTTTTCCAATAATGGTGGGCTCCACAGTCACCCTTATGGAACTCTCTGATGGTCTTCTATGCTTCTTTTTCCAACAAGTAGCTCAATAAAATCCCCCCTGGATCCTTCCAATATAGAGACTGATTTACTATACAAAACTGTGTTGCTTTCATCTTTAAGAATCTGGCCTTTGTTTTACTTAATTTAGGTGGAGCCTGCAAATGTCTCAACACATAAATGTTGTCTACATACCATGGGGAGTCAAGAAATTTCTTGGATATTTGAGGAGTTCCCTCTTCTTCTGCACCTTTGGACAAGTCAACGATGAAATTTATTCCTAAAATTTCACAGTTGGTCTGTCCCATCATCTTTGCAAGCCCCTGTCCCTTGATCAACTTTGTAGTTTTGATCTCAAGGTCATATTCTAATAGAAAAACTATCTGTTTACCCCTTTTTCCTTCAGGATCAAGCTGTGTTAACATATCCTTCACAAAACTATCAGGCACATAAGCGGTAATATGGGAATGCAAAATGTAAACTCTGAATTCATTCAGGGCCTTGACTAGTGCATATGCTTGCTTCTCCATGATATCATACTTGAATGGGGAATACCTCAATGTCTTCCTATAATATTCTATGGGATTCTCAAAATTATGTTCATCTTTCTGTAGTAAAACACTAACAATTGTGTGCTCTGAGGCAAAAGAGAACAATATGAAATCTTTTTCAAAATTAGGATTGGCCAGTACTGGAGCCTTTGTTAATGCCACTTTAATGTCTTCGAAGAATTTTCTGACTTCATGGGTCCACTTTATTTCATTTCATTTCTTGAGCATGTTAGTAATATACTTTATGATTTCAACCAAATTAGGGATAAGCCTTCTCAAAAAATTTACTTTGCCTAGGAAAGATTATACCTCCTTTTTACTTCTAGGTATGTCAATTTCTAAGATTCCCTCAACTCTACTGGGATCTACCTTTATCCCCTCTTTTGAAATAATGTGACCCAACAACTTGCCTTCTTCCATGGAGAAATTTGACTTCTTGGGGTTCAACGAGATACCAAAATTTCTACACTTCTAAAATGCCCTTCTTAGATGCATGAGGTGTTCTTCGTCCGAAACAAAATACACAGTGATATCATCTAGGTAGATAACAATGAATTTTTCTTTTTCATCAACAAAATCAATGTCCATAGCTTTTTGAAATGTTTCCCCTACATTCATGAGCCCAAATGGCATCTTGGCATACATGAATGTTCCCCATGGAGTTGTGAATGTTGTCTTTTCCTAATCATTTAGGTGCACCATAATCTGATTGTATCTAGAGAAGCCATCCAACATTGACATCTTTTGAGAACCCACCACTTTGTGTAAAATCTGATCCATCTTAGGCAGTGGTTAATTGTCCTTTAAAGATACTTTGTTCAGATTTCTGAAATCCACACACAACTTGATTTCTCCACTCTTTTTTCTGACTGGCACTAGATTTTCCACTCATTTAGAAAACCTCATGGATACTATGATCTTGTCTTCAAATAACTTCTTTACCTGTTTCTCAATCAAGGGAAACAACAATGGGTTTATCCTTTTTAATTTATGTTTGAAAGGTTTGTGATCTTTTTTCAATGGGATCACATGCTGAATTATAATATTCTCATAAACTTTCAAATATTCATAGCTCCAGGAAAAAACATCAAGGAATTCTTTCATTAATTTGATATATCTCTCATTGACTTTAGGGTTGAGTATTCTAGACAACTTAATGATATTGGGATCCTCTTAAGTTCCAATATTGAAATCTTCCACATCCCCTTCATTTACTATAATGTTTGAACTTCTGGGCTCATCATTATTATCAAAGAGTTTCTCCAATGGGGCCAGACCCTTACGAATGATGTTCATATTCAGTTGAAATATATCTCTTACTACAATCTAATTATCGAAGTAAACATCCTTTGTGAAAGATGCTGCATCCACCTCTTCATCATAGTATTCTTGATCAATGTTTAAATTTTTAAATCCATTTTCTAGTTTGAGGAAACTTTCTATTTGCTTATCATATTCAAAAATCTGCCAGTACTTAATGTTATCAGACACTGCTAGTTTGTGCTTGATCTCGACCTCATATCCCCTTCTAGGAAAGATTGGAATTTTAAAAACTGAAGCCGAAGTGGCAAGGGCATCAACAATCTGATTCTGACCCCTTAGAATCATTGATAGAGTATATTCTGAAAAGTGTTCAAGTAGGTCAAGAACTGTTTTCATGTATGCTCTTAATATGGGGTGCTTGGCTTGATATATTCCCTTCATCTAATTTATGATTAACTCAGAATATCCATGAACAACTATATTCTTATCTCCCATTTCCTTTAAAGCTTTTAATCCTAATACCAATGCTTCATATTCATCCATATTGTTTTTTCAATCAAAAGCCATCTTATAAGAGAACAATTTTGTAGCCAATCTATGGGGGTTAATACACACACCATCTCTTTCCCACTCTCTGTTGACATCTCCATCAAATCTCATGCTCGACATCTCATTTTATGCATTGTCCTGCTGCTATGAAAACATCTCAATCTGCCGATCAGATCTACCTTTGTTAGCCATATCAGTTTCTGGCCCTTTCTCTTCAAAACATAGATCGTTGAAGAATATGGAAGACCCCAATTCAGTTTCTACAGAGTAGATGGGATGATTACTCGGCTGTGACTTGTTGCTGACCATGTATTTGAGAAAAACCTCTCTATACAACCTTCTGTCTTGACCAAAGATAGGGATGGTGGCATATGACATGTCCATCTGGAGAGTTCCCTTCAATTTTGCAGCCCTTGACCTAGATAACAACATGCCAAACTTGGTAGGAATATCAAAAAGCACTACATCCATGACCATATTATTTGCTGGAATTTGAGCTAAAGACACCACCATATCTTTGATAAGACCTAGGAATTTCACCTTCCTTGAATCAAAAGAAAACAGGTCTTTGTAAGGCCTTGTTATATCCAGACCTAATTGGTCCATGGCCACCTTGGGCATCAGGTTGTGGGATGCTCCTGAATCCAACATGGCATTGTGTAGAGTAATATCATGGAATCTCAGACTGACTTATAAAGGGCGGACTTCTTTAGAATCATTATTTTCCTCTACACGTGGGCCAAATAACATGGTTGGGTGATCATCTTGTATGTTCAGGCTATCAGAAGTTTGTTCCATCTTAAGCATCTTGATGATCTGATTTATGTATTCATTGTTCTTGATCAATTCATTGAATGGTACAAAAATTTTAATCTTGTCCATTTCACTTTCAAAATTAAAGGAGGATGAGGTTTTCTCTACCTCTTTGGTGACTATATCCTTTCTTATTTCAAGTACCTTTTTTGGGGGTTCTTCCTTCTTATTTCCTTTTTCCACAACATATTTTGCAACAAAATCTTTTTTGGGCTAATTTGAAGAGGGTATGTTACTCTGAGCTTCTTTGGTGGGGTTTCCCTTTGGGGGGTTAGCAAGTACTTTATGATTTCGAAGATTACATTGTCTCTAGAATTGCATGATGGAATTCTGCAATCCTGTTTGGTAATATTCCCTTTCCACCTCATCTTGCATGAAGATTTCATTTGCATCAATGAACTGATCATATTCTTCTTTAATAAAAAACACCTATGTTTCTTTATCATCACAACAGTTCATGTTAAGCCCTTATATTGGCTCATTACTGCTTAATTGGGGCATATTATATTAGTAATGTTATTTTATTTATGTCGGCTTTAGGCCATTAGTTGTAATTATACCTCCTAGTATCTTATATATACCAAGGAGACATTTTCATTTTGAATCATCTTGTACTTGAACATTTAAGTGGGGTAAAGGGAGGTTTCCCCCTTGAAGAGGATTATTATCTGAAATTATCTCTTTTTCAAGGTGTTGAGTACTTTTTCTGTGGTTTTTCTATGCTATATTGGTATTTGGTTCTTAACATATGGTATCAGAGCTCAAGGTCTTGGGGTTTCACTGCTACATCTAAGACACCTTGGAATTTTCACTATAACTTGTTTTCTACAATGTTTCAGAAGAAACGGCTTGGAGGATATTTATCAGACAGATCAAGGTATGTTGGGTTAAAAATATAGTTCCTATGGCCTTATACTTTTGGAGATACAGTCTATACAAGATAGGGTTCTGTAATCATCCTGAAATGCATCATTGCGGTATTTTTACTATAAAACGTTTTTCATAATGTTTCAGACCCTAAAATTTAGAGGGGATTTACATAAATTAGTAAGGTATCTGTGGTAAAAAGATCAGATTATGGGTCATCTTAAATTTGTAGAGAAACCCTCTGTAAGATAGGTTATCTGACTAGTCCTATTGACTAGTCTCAAGAAGGTGTTCCAGGTAAAACAATCATAACTTCTTCCTAGAGTATCCAAATTGAGTGGGACTAGTTTTATTGGATCGTGGATGATCTGTAGTATTTCTGGTGTGAGTTTCATAATTTAATATCAATTATTTTGTGCAGGGCACGCTATACAATTGAGATCTCCTAGAAAGGAGAAAAATTAGCAAGTTGTGGGGAAGTTACCATAAATTCCACTTGGCACATCCAATTTTGATCATAATTGTGGCATTGCAGAGAAGAAATATCATAGAACTACATAAAATAAAGTTTCATACCCATAAGGGCTAAAACTTGGGAGATACAATAGAAGAAATATTGTCTAGTAGAACCACCTCAAAATCAAGGTTTAAAAGTGATACTTGGCCAACATGCCACCAAAAAAGGGAACTTCTACACCAACTAAGCCTCCATAAAATCCTACTTGGACTCTTGATGAAGGTGAAGAAATGCGTAGGGACATAAATGAACTACAAAAGAAGATGGATTCAATG
>ML780911.1:526792-541749 GCA_009831015.1 Picea engelmannii
TCAACAAAAACAAAATGGGATTTAAACCCCCCTCAGACATCCGACATAGGAAAACGGTGCATAAGTGATGTTACTTCTAACAACAAATAACTACGAATAGAATCGTGACCTCCATGCTTGATTTAAGAAGCGAGTTGAGAGCCATTTTTATGGAACCCGAGTACCTTTGTCATGTTGAAAAAAGGCCAGTACCTATGCCTAGAAGTGGGCATCCCTGCATTTGGCCATCACAGGAAAACATTAGTAAAGTACATATGTAAACTTTAAATTATAAAATTGAATGTATAGTTTGTGTACCACAGCGATGCTGGACTACTTAACTTAAGGGACGAAAACACCACGGCCTCCAGTAGCCGTGCCTAGTTTTTTAATGTGACCCTGGCCAAGGGAAGAATGATGACTGGAACTTCTGGTGAGTACCTCGTAACAAACAGAGTCCCACCATTAATACAAAGATACCTCTTTTGCCACATAATTAAACAAATACTTAACAGCGGAAATAACACTGCAAATCAAGAAGTTCAATCTATTATAAACAAAAACCCTTTATGAACAAAAATGAAGAATGTAATGAATGACATCATACATAAAAACAATAGAAGTTCTCAGGAAAGTACCCCAACTTAGTAAGAGATAAATTACCGGTAGACCACCACTATACTACAAATAAAATCCATCAATCACAGAGGAGGATAGATATGGTGGACCTTTTATTCTCCTGGAATCTCTGTACAATGTATGAATAAACCCTTTCTATGCTACACAAAAGTGACTCCCGAAACAGTAACTAATCTTAGAGTAAAACAAAAGGAACCAGAAGAATCCCATAGGACACAAACAAAGGACGGAAAACAGGGCTTTAGGATCATGGTGGTATAGAGTAGTGACTCTCGGTAACAACCTCTTCTATAGTCGACATTAAAATTAAGGGAGAAATCACATAGACTCTGAACCTAATACAGGAAGTAAAGATTTTCATAACCCACACCATGAACCCTCTAGTTTTGAACTTAAGATACGATAGTTCCATAGAATCTTACCAGGTAATCGGATGTTGCCGCTGACTTCACCATTGATGGCCAAATAGGTGGTAGCACTTCCCTGTGGAACAATGCATAATACATAACCCTCCTCTTCAGAATAACAAGAGTAGGAATGAGACTTCCAAAACCTGAGAGGGACAAGTACCATCCTTGATAGCCCAAGAATTACAAGCCATGTGCTAGGGCAAGGTTAGCACATCACGATTGGGAAGAACAGGAGGGCGAGGCATTAGGACTGATGTTAGTAAGACCTAATTAATTCCAGGATAGAGCCTTAACTCCTCCTGACAGGTACACCTACCTCCCTTAAATGTCGAAGATACGAAGTTAAGAAATAGTAAAACCATGATTGTCTAGTGTAAATAATCAGTCGCTATACCTTTGTCTTTGAAGTGCTCCTTCCTTTACACCAACAGGACGAGGAGGGGTAGTTAGTTAGTTACACAGTGATCGATGCAGGATGAGTTGGGGTTCAGTTCATTATGGTGGAGACAAATCGTATCATAACTAAAATGAAACCATTAGAGAAAATGCATTGTTAACCACTCATAAATCACCATTAATAGCAGTAGCCCATTCCTAGTACCTATTGGATTTCTAATGTTGACACAACTAGGTAGGAGTACAAACAATTAATATCAGGGTTATAAAATTGTGTGCAAAGTCCATTTAGCCCGACTCTCTTAATTAGGGAAATGGAAATTCAAATCCTAGCATGTGGGTGAATACATGTAAGTAATAATATCTATATAGTAAGATATAGGAGTTAGAAAAAATGCCTATATTTCGATGGAACCTCTCTTATGTGTTAAGTTAGTATGACAAATGGTTACTCCAAACCAAAAAGGGAAATGTAAGTACCCATCTTACGAGATGATAAACTTCGATTAATTAGAGGATAATGTACCAAATAATTTTATTTTTTTATGATAAATTTGAGGTTCATTACATATGGTATCAGAGAAAAAGTTACAACACTAGGCCTAAATAGGACCACTGTAGTGCTTAGTATATATTTTGTTTTAGATAAAAACTAATAAATCATGTGGTTACAAACAAAAAACTTTCTCTGTTTTGGTGAATAAGTATGGCATCTTAGGACAATGCAGAAAATAGGATGGAAGAAAATCCATAGCAAAGACCTCCTGGAGATACAAGGAAGAATAATGACAGAAGCTCACCCACAGAAGTGTTGGAAACAATGAGGAACCTGATTGTTGAGCAACAGATCTTTAAAGCCGACAATGAAAAATTGAAGAAGGCACAACAAGAACAATAGGAGATAAACGAAGTCCTGCTGCGCAGTATAGTGACCAAGAAAAGCCCAAAAGACAATAATAACGATGAAGAAGTCAGCAAGAGAGCCTCTAAGAGATCAGGTCCAGAAATAGAAAAAGGAGACAGTTCGTCTGAAGGAACACCTCCAGTTGAGGATGGAACTAAAACAAACAGAAAAAGAAAACAAGTAGACCACCTTGAAGGAGAATTTAAAAAGATTAAAACTGCTATATTTGATGGAGAATCCAGGATAGGAGAAGAAGCAAAGGCATGGTTGTTGGACATCAAAAAGTATTTCCAAATCTATAACTATTCTAGCAACATGAAGGTCAGGATGGCCATCTACAATCTGAAAGGGAAGGCCAGTATTTGGTGGCAAGATCTGAAATTGGCCAAGGGCCTAAAGGAGAAACAGTTGAAATGCTCTGACTTTAAGAAGTATTTCAAGAAACAATACCTTTCTGAAAATTATTATGAAAGGAAGACAAAGGAATTTAATGAGTTACAACTCGGACAGATGACGATGGAGGACCTTATAAATAAATTTTTGGATCTGCTAAGGTTCGTACCATACATCCGGGAGGATAAAGTAAAAATTCAGCGATTTCTAAGCTATCTACCACAGTCCTACAAGGATAGAATTGAGTTTGACAACCTGAAATCCTTAAGTGAAGTATTTAGAAAAAAGAAAATGTGCTACGACCAGTATAAACAATGGGCAGAGTTTCCCAAAGCCTAGAAGGATAAGAAACAAGATTGAATGAACCGGCATAAGAAGGGGTACCAGTGAGCTCCTTATCAGAATACGACAAAAAGTTTTCTGAGAAAGGATTTTCACTCCAATCCTCCGAATATGCAAGGCAGCGGAAAACCGGTAAACCTGGGAGCGAAGAGGTTTGGGGATAGCTCCCATGAGCCATTAAAGTGTTGGGAATGTGGAGAGCCTCATCTCAGGAGAAACTGCCCACGTTTGAGTTCAACAAACAAAACTATTGTTCATAACCTACAAGAAGCCTTAACAGTGGAAGACATGGGCAGGAGCCTACATCAGATAAATGCAGCCATCGATGACCGACAAGATGACCACCAGTCCTCGGTGGTAGAAAACAAAGGTAAAATCCATGACACTTGAATTTCTGTTTTAATTGACCCCGGAGCAACATTAAGTTATATTACTCCGAAGGTAGTAGAGTCAAATAAACTTAAGATACTGAAGCACACAAAATCATGGCTTGTGCAACTAGAGATAGATACAAAAAGGAAAGTAATTGACTACATTTCGGATTTTGAGTTCAACCTAGATGGTCAAACTATAAGGACCGATTTGAACATCCTATCATTAGGATCTTATGATATGATTATTGGGATGGACTGGTTGGAACGACACAAAGCAATATTAATTTTTTATACAAAGATACTTAGCTATAAAGATGATTTCGTCACCACCAAGACAACCCAAGGTATACCAAAACCGTTATTAGTCAGACAAATTTTAGTGATGCAACTAAATAAATGTGTGAGAAAAGGACGTCAAGTTTATGCCATCCAGGTTACGAATCTAGCAGAAAAGAAGGATAAGTCAAAGTTGGAAGACTTTGTTGTCCTACGTGATTTCAGAGACATGTTTGTGGATGAGATACCAGAATTACCCCCTAGAAGGGAAATAGACTCCCCCATAGATATGTTACCTAGTTTTGCCCCTATCTCAAAGACGCCTTACTGGATGAGTCTACCAGAACTGACATAATTAAAAATACAATTATAGGAATTTTTGGACAAAGTGTATATCAGACCAAGTGTCTCACCTTGGGGAGCACCATTCGTCTTTGTGAAAAAGAAGGATGGTAGTCTAAGATTATGTATCGATTATAAACAACTGAACAAAATGACTATTAAGAATAAATACCCCTTACCAAGGATAAATGATCTGTTCGATCAAGTGGGGGGGGGGGGAAGATCTTTTCAAAATTGGATTTACGATCCGGTTATCATCAATTTCGGATAAAAGATGAGGACATAAACAAAAAATAATTTTGGACAAGATATGGACACTACGAGTTTGTAGTCATACCTTTCAGACTCACTAACACCCTAGCCACATTTATGTGCCTATTGAACAGTATTTTCAATGAGTACTTGGACAAGTTCATGGTAGTATTCATCGACGATATCCTGGTCTATTCAAAGACGGAGGAGGAACATGAGGAACACTTAAGAATAGTTCTGCAAATGCTAAGGAAGCACAAACTATACGCCAATTTCAACAAGTGTGACTTCTATCAGAAAGAAATACAATATCTTAGACATGTAATTTTAGTAGAGGGCATTGTCATAGACCTGAAAAAGACGAAATCCATTATGGAATGGTTGGTGCCTAAAGATGTAGCAGATATATGACTGTTCATGGGAATCACCGGATACTACCGCAGGTTTATAGAAGGGTTTTCCAAGATAGCCTACCCTATCACATCATTACAAAAGAAAGGAACCAGGTTTAACTGGTCAGAGAAATGTCAAGACAACTTCAACAAACTAAAGGAATTATTGACAACTACACCCATATTGAAAGTAGAAAACCCAGATAAAGACTTCACCGTATGTGTCGATGCAAGTAAAGAAGGGCTAAGTGGTGTCCTAACTCAGGAAGGACATGTTATTTGTTATGAGTCTTGGAAATTAAAAGAACACGAGCGAAATTATATCACTCATGACTTAGAATTGGCAGCAATAATATATGCCTTAAAGATGTGGCGACACTAGATAATGGGCAGAATATTCCTATTATTAATGGACAATAGCAGGGTGAAATATCTGTTTAACCAACCATATCTTAATGCAAGGCAGGCAAGGTGGTTAGCCTTCTTAAGTGAATTCGACTTCGAGGTTAGACATATCAAGGGCAAGGAAAACAAGGTAGAAGATGCTTTAAGTAGAAGAATCTATGGGTTATTTGAGATGAATATTAGCAGGGAATAAAGTGATCTGGAAGAAAGAATAAGGACAACACGTATTGATGACAAAAACTATACTAAAATAATGGAATAATTACTGAACAATATCGTGAACTCAGATAAACTAGATCTAAGTATCGACGAGAAGGGACTGCTACGATTTAAAAACAGACTTTACATACCAGATTTAGCAGGGTTAAAATTAACAATCTTGGAAAAAGTGCATAAGAATCCATATTCTGGCCACCCAGGTTACCAGAAAATGATAACAACACTTAGGAAACTATTTTATTGGCCTAATATGAAGGGTGAAACTGCGGAATACTTGGCTAGGTGCCAAGATTGTCAGCAGGTTAAGGCTGAGCACCAACATCCAACCGGCCTCTTATAGCCATTACCAATACCAGAATGGAAATGGGAGACTATATCACTCGACTTTATAATAGGTTTGCCTAAAACTCAGAAACATAATGATTCTATCATGGTTGTAACCGATAAACTTAGTAAGTCTGCACACTTTATTCCTATAAAGTCTACTTTTAAAGCTATAAACATTGCTGAAATATTCATGAAATAAATATTTAGACTTCATGGTATTCCTAAAATGGTGATTTCAGATAGAGACGTAAAATTCACATCCACCTTTTGGAAGGAATTGTTTGCAGGGCTCAATACAAACTTGAATTTCAGTACAAGTTATCATCCACAAATGGATGGACAAACTGAAAGGACAAACCAAATCATAGAGGATATGCTCCGCATGTACGTAAGAACAAAACCAAACAAGTGGGAGGATTATATACACTTGGTAGAATTTGCATATAACAATGGGTACCAAACTTCAACAAAGTTGAGCCCTTTCAAAGTATTATTTGGAAGAAAGTGTACGAGTCCAATTAGTTGGGATAACCTGGCTGATAGACTCATGGTTGGACCAGAGATGCTCCAAGAAATGGAGAACATGGTAAGAAAGGTACAATAGAACTTGAAGGAAGCACATGACAGACAAAAGAGCTATGCAGATCTAAAAACAAGACACTTAGAGTTTCAAGCGGGAGGCCATGTATATTTGAAGGTCAAAGTCCGAAAAAGCTCATTGAAGCTAGGAAACTGTGCCAAGTTGGCACCCAGGTTCTGTAGGCCCTTTGAGATACTAGCTCGAATTGGACTCGTAGCATATCAACTTGCACTACCAGTGAATCTAAGAATTCATAATGTATTTCATGTTTCTTTATTGAAAAAATATGTTCACGACCCTACTCATATGATTGATTGGAACTTGGTACATGTGGAACCCGAAGGTGAATTCCAGGTGGAACCCCTACGCATTCTGGACTGGAGAGAAATAGTGCTTCGGAATAGAGTCTTCGCTCAGGTAAAGGTGCAATGGAAGCACTTTAGTCCTGAGGAGGCCACTTGGGAATTGGAGGGATATTTGCGGAATCTCATCCAATCTTGTTCCAAGAAAGGAACGAACACTGAGGACAGTGTTTTATTTAAGGGGGAAAGGATGTGACATCCCCCAAAATAAAATATTTTGGAAACTTAAATTTCTGGGAAATTATTTCGTTTTTGGTAAATTCAAATTTGGAATTTTTTTTCCATTTATGGCAATTTCGAATTTGTTAATTCTAATAAATTATTATGACTATTGGGTAGAACTCTAATTTGACCCAACTAACTATTTGACAATGACACTTGTTTAAAAACATAATATTTTATATTGATTACAGGAAGACAAATGGAACAACCATGTTAAAAGTAGCTGACCATGACTCCATGAGTGGGAAACATGTCGGAACTACCCCTGGGCTGATTTTTACAAGTAGCAAATTAATGATTTGGCCATTGGTAGCCTTTGAAAATCAGGGATTTAGGAAGCTGCAAAAATTCCAAGGAAGGGAAAAGACCTAGCCAAGTTACAAATAAGCATATGTGAGGAGGCAGGACGCTGCTAAGTATGTTGGGAAAGAGTCTATTTTCTTTCCTTTTTCACTTGTTGTTATGAACACTGGAAGGGTGTGAGGCAAGGAGAAAAAGTGACTGAATTGAAGGACAGTGTTATAGATGGATTTCCAAGTTTACCCTTATGGACTCATGGTCAGGCTAGCGGGTGAATCGGGCAAGTAATCGTGGTTGCTTGGTTCTACGGTTGGTAGGAACATGGTTGTTCCCTTTGTTTTCTCCGTGAATTTAGTTCAACTATGTTACTCTAAACTCTATCTACCGGAATGATTTTATATTGGATATATTGTACATGTTATAGCTAAACAGAAAAGAGTTCTAGTATCTATTTTAATGATCGTATAATTGTTGTAAGTCTTTTCCTATACCTAAATATTCAGTATTCTACCTCTGTTGGATGAATTGGTTATTGATATAGTGGGATCCTTAAAGCTGGTATGCATGCAATAACCTAGACAAAGGCTGTTCGAATTCAAGAATAATACAATCCTCTTAATTATCGAATAGTTACGCATAAATTCTAGAATCATCCCTTAAAGAATCCTTTACTATGGAATTTAGAACCTGTATATAAATAAAACATATGATATCCTCATCGAAATTCAGTGAATAGACTATAGGATTTAATTGTGGAATTATTTCTGGAAATCAAATTTCAAACAGAATCGAATATGTATCAATGAATGAACAAAGTTATTATATGCATATATATGTTTCAAAATTTAAACATAATCGAATATGTATCAATGAACGAAAAGAGCTATTATATGCATATGTATGTTTAAAACTTTAAACACACTTGAATATGTGTCAATGAACGAACAAAACCGATATATGCATATGTATATTCCATTCTGTAATTTAATTCAAGAAGGAAAACAAAATTCACTTATATAGTCTAGAATGATGAAGCATAGGGGAATGAACATAATCCAGGGAGTAAGACTACCCTAAACAGGATGATTTAATCATGCTAGTATCATACTACAGGAAAGAGAATCAATGATTTCACCAATACATCATTAACGTTTGACACTTCTTACATATTCTGTGCACAGAGAGAACACAATAATTTTATGGTTGTGGCATTTTCATTTAGAATAACTATCAAACAATTGCTTCGTATTTTACAGAAAGATTTTCCCAAAAATTTCAGAGTAATGCAATCGATTTGGAGGATACAATCTATTGAAAGGACAAGAATTCTACAAAAATAAACTCAGAGATTTGGAATGTGAAATCCCGCCTCTGAACGATTCCTTTTGGGGTAAAGTCCAAATAGATATTTTTCGATAACAAGATACTATCCATATAGTCATCAACAAAGTCCAGTAATGATGGCCATTATAACTGTTAAAGATTTCCCGAATACCTTTAAATCATAGAAGTAATGTAGAGAACGCTGAAGATAAGCCTTTTTTCCAAAATAGTTATTATTGTTTCTCCATTACTATGCTTAACATATATAAGAATTTCCCAAACAAGTAATACTTAGAGTTGTCCGTCATTTCTAGTATTTGGGATATTAGTCCTTTCCTACATCAAGCTGAACTATGAATGTATATATATATATATATATATATATATATATATATATATATATAGCCTTAAAGGGATCTTTAACAAAAAAAAAATGGGATTTAAACCCTCCTCAGACATCCGACATAGGAAAGCGGTGCATAAGTGATGTTACTTCTAACAGCAGATAACTACGAAAAGAATCGTGACCTCCATGATTGATTTAAGAAGCAAGTTGAGAGCCATTTTATGGAACCCAAGTACCTTTGTCACATTAAGCAGAGGTCGGTACCTACACCGAGAAGTGGGCATCCCTGCATTTGGCCATCACGGGAAAAAATTAGTAAAGTACAGAATTAAACTTTAAATTATAAAATCAAATGTATAGTTTGAGTACCATAGCGATGCCGAACTACTTAACTTAAGGGACGAAAACACCATGACCTCTAGTAGCCATGCCTGGTTTTGTAATGTGACCCTGGCCAAGGGGAGAATGATCCCTGGAACTTCTGGTGGGTACCTCGTAACAAAAAAAGTCCCACCATTAATACAAAGATACCCCTTTTGCCATAGAATTCAACAAATACTTAACAGAGGAAATAACACTGCAAATCAAGAAGTTCAATCTATTATAAACAAAAACCCTATACGAACAAAAATGAAGAACATAAGGAATGACATCATACATATAAACAATAGACATTCTTGGGAAAGTACCCCAACTTAGTCAGAGATAAATTACCAGTAGACCAACACTATACTACAAATAAAATGCGTCAATCATAGAGGAGGATAGATACGGTGGACCTTTTATTCCCTTGGAATATTTGTATGACGTATGAATAAACCCTTTCTATGCTACACAGAAGTGACTCCTGAAGTAGTTACTAATCTCAGAGTAAAACAAAAGGAACCGGAAGAATCCCATGAGACACAAACAGAGGACACAAAATAGGGCTTTAGGATCACGATGGTATAGAGCAGTGACTCTCGGTAACAACCTCTTCTACACTCGACATTAAAATGAAGGGAGAAATTGCGTAGACTCTAAACCTAATACATAAAGTACAAATATTCATAACCCACACCATGAACCCTCTAGTTTCAAACTTAAGATACGATAGTTCCATAGAATCTTACCAGGTAGTCGGATGTTGCCACTGACTTCACCATTGATGGCCGCAAAGGTGGTAGCACTTCCTTGTGGAACAATTCATAATACATAAACCTCCTCTTCAGAATCACAAGAGTAGGAATGAGACCGCCAAAACCTAAGAGGGACAAGTACCACCCTTGACATCCCAGGAAGCACAAGCCATGTGCTAGGGAAAAGTTGGTGCATCAGGATTGGGAAGAACAAGAGGACAAGGCGTCGGGACTGAGGTTAGTAATACCTAATTAATTCCAGGATAGATACTTAACTCCTCTTGACAGGTACACCTGCCTCCCTTAAATGTCGAAGATACGGAGTTAAGAAATAGTAAAACCATAACTATCTAGTGTAAATAATCGATCGTTGTACCTTTGTCTTTCAAGTGCTCCTTCCTTTACACCAACAGGACGAGGAGGGGTAGTTAGTTAGTTATGCAGTGATCGATGCGGGACGAGTTGGGGTTTAGTTCGTTATGGTGGAGACAAATTGTATCATAACTAAAACAAAACCATCAGAGAAAACACATTGTTAACCACTCATAAATCACCATTAATAGCAGTAGCCCATTCCTGGTACGTATTGGATTTCTAATGTCGACACAGCTAGGTAGGAGTACAAACAATTAATCTCAGGGTTATAAAATTACGTGCAAATTCCAATTATCATGACTCTCTTAATTAGGGAAATGGAAATTCAAATCCTAGCCTATGGGTGAATACATGTAAGTAATAATATCTATATAGTAAGATATAGGATTTAGAAAAAATGCCTATATTTCGATGGAACCTCTCTTATGTGTTAAGTTAGTATGAGAAAGGGTTACTCCAAACCAAAAAGAGAAATGTAAGTACCCATCTTATGAGATGATAAACTTCGGTTAATTAGAGGATAATGTACCAAAGTTTTTTTTTTTTTATGATAAATTTGAGGTTCATTACACATGATCTAGTCTTCACAACAAAGGGTCCTATGATGAAAGGAAATTTCATGTTGGACACCTTGTGCATTTTCAGGAAATGTACTGTCTCTGAGATGATTCTTTGCTTGATGAACTCTAGGGAAAATAATCTGAGTGTCAGAAATATAGGTAGAAGGTAAGGTGCCTCTTGACAGCCATATACCCAAATTACTGTAGAATGCATGAACATCACCCAATCTTCTACTTTGTTTTCTGAATTTGGCTGCAAATAACTTTTCATGTCCTCCAAGACTCTTGGCAAGTTGATGTTGAAGATCAAGCTATAAATTTTGGACATGATCTTCTTTATGAAAATGAGCATTGTTATTCTTTTACATTTAGTTGAGATGAACTCTGCTTTAGGGAACTCTTTCTTGTTTGTCTCCAGGAACATTTTTAGCAAGTATGTGTAATACCTGAAGTGCCTTAATGATTGGAAGTTCACTAGTTGTTTGTGTACATTATCAACTATGAATCCTTCAAAAATGATACGGACTGACTGACTGGACTCTGGCTAGAAAAAGATTAACAAAAAACCTAACATGACCTCAATTACATAGTTGTCATTATCTAAACCTAAAATATGATTGAGTATGGAACATTCCCACTGGATTTCAATAACCATGATGCTTACATTGATGGGAAGGGATAGACTCTCAGAATAATGCTCAGGTTTAACAATTGTTTGCAAAAATAGGGTTTTGACCTCAAGGGGGCATTCCTTGTAAACTGTAACTAGATTTTCCTCCTCGAAGGGTTCAAACGCTGCAGAGGGAGACTCTGGTATGTCGAGGGCGTATCAAATTGTGAATTGTCTACTCTGCACATGATCTTTGACCCTAATTTATTTAAAATGACCTTCTTTTCCTATGAGTATTTTTCTACGCACCAACATATGAATTCCGGGAAAAGGAATGCAACTTCAACGGTGTAAGGGACTATGGAGGCTTGGACGTCTTCAAGAAAGTGTATCTATCTCCCTACATTATCTAAAGAATTGGCTTTGGACAGAGAGATGGGTGAGACGGTTATTTCAGTGTCGAACACATCAGAGTCTCTGTCAATTAGGTCTTATTTGCTTGGTGGGGGATCTTACTCTGTTACAGAAAAAATGATAGGATTCATGGTGATGATGAAAAATACTTGTGAATGAGTGGAAGATGCATGAATTTGGTGCATTGTTGAGCGTAGGTTCGACTGGAGCGCTCACACCACTTTTAACGTTCAAATGATTTGAAATAACATAAAATAATGACAAGGGTACCCCCTTTATATATGCTTCCTGATATTGGGGACAAGGCAAAGTAGTTTGGGTTGGACTTCTTTTCTCCCTGATATGCATCCAGTGGCGCCACGTTGTCCCGAGCAAAAACCACAGTATTTTTATCATCCCCTTTCAAATAATTAACCTATGCACTAGTTCTCCACCCGATATGGTCTCTGACCGTTGATTTGTGGTGCTTGAGATCTGTGGGCCATCGAATCCCATCAAATCCGCACTTCCGCTAGATCTCTCCTTGTCCTCTATTTTATCATGCCTCTACACCTGTTTAGCCCCTCACTAAGTTCTGAAACTTGGATTCATCAAAAAATTGTTATGGTGATAACACCTTCCCATGCGTTTCCTTGCCATGCCTTCTCATGCCTTGCCATGCCTTACCTTTCCTTTACATGCCTTCTCATGCCATGCCTTGTGTTTTCTTTCCTTTCCATGCCTTTCCATTCCTTTCCTTTCCATGTATTCCCATGCCTTTTCTTTCCTTTCCTTGCCATGCCTTCTCGTAACATTTAGGGACATGTAGTCAATTTGGTCTAGGGGCATAAAATCCAAACCAAGCGGACTAATGGAGTTTTGTAAGCTCTCACAAGTTTTATTATCCAAGGCCCACATGAATACACTATGAAAAAATTCCTGACACATTGTCCTTGAAAATCAACTTCCTCTTCAGAGATTACACTATGCCTCATTGAGCAAAACCCTAGCGCCGAAGATACTCCAAAAAATGATTTTACGGTACACAAAATGATAACAGAGGGGCCCCACTAGCTAAAATTCGGTGCTCTAGATCCAATTCAACTTATGGTTCATCCATCCGAGACCCGATTTGAGTTTTATCACCAGTTGCAACTCGCCTCCTCAAGTAATTTAAGAACATCTGGCCAATTTGGTGTGGGGGCATAAAATCCAAACTGAGCGGCATAAAGAATTTCCATAAGCTCACACAATTTTATTTTGACAAGGCCCATGTGACTACATTACCCACAAATTCCCGACACAATGTTCTTGAAAAACAACCTCCTCTTCATAAATTGCACTATGCCTCATTGAGCAAAACCCCAATGTTGGAGATACTCCAACAAATAGTTTTTTAGTGGACAGAATCATAGCGGAGGGCCCCACTAGTTGAAACCCAATATTCTGGATCTAATGCAACTAATGGTTCATCCATCTAAGACCTGGTTTGAGTTTTATCGCCATTTGAAACTCCTCTCCTAAATCCATTTAGGAAGGAGTCTAGGAAATTTCCACTAACCAACTGCCCTATCTTTGGTTCCAAGAGGTGAGTCCCATAAAGTAGTTGATGTTTGAATTTACAACAAAGTAGATATAAAAGGCCCTCTATAGCCAAAACATATAGGGATGACACCAAAGGGAATCCCTATCTAATTTATTGAAATAGTCCCATTTGTTCATATTTTCTTTTATTAATGAAGAAACAAGCCAATGAATTACTAAAGCAGGTTTCCACACTAATTTTGAATCTGAGACTAAGTCCTATGACTTTGAGGTTCATTTTAATAAGGAGCAATTTCCTTAACCAATTAGGGAGATTAAAATCCTTTATGTAGGATATGGTCAAGACCTATTTAGCAACAAGCACACTCTTCGGAGTGGATAATGCCAAGGTTGGGACAAGAGGTTTGATTGAGACTCCGAGCTCTTTAAATAATGAATATTTCATGACCATTTCATTTCATATTGAAGGAAAGGTAACATGTTTCATGCATCTATGAAGAGGTGTCTTAGTGGCCATTCTATTAGGCTTCTATCGAGGTGGCTCTTGTATGAGGGAGGGCACCTATGACGTATTTCTATGAGCCTAGACGTGTTTGGACATCACTCATCCTTCTCTTTATTCTATTTTCTCAGTAGGCCCCCAATGATTTAGATGGAAGAGTTTTGAAGAGTAATAGTCTAGGCCTATATATAATATATAATATATAATTTATAATATATATTATATTTTATCTATATATATATATTATATTATATATATAATATATAATATAAAAAAACAAAAAATCAAAACGAAAATCAAAACAACATAAAATAAAAAATAAAATAAAACAACATATGCAAACAAAACAAAACATATAATTTCAAAACGCAGCCACTATACACTCACGCGTAGAGTTGCACACACTCACCACCACAGTCCCACCACTTGTGCGAAGAGCTGAAAGAAACCACTACCACAGTCCTTGCATGGATTTGGCATTGCAGACCCACCACTCACACACGGAGCTGCAAGAAACCACCACCACAGTCCCATGGATTCGGAGGATGGAAGGGAGAGGAGGACACATCTGGAGCATGAATTTGGATGTAACGTCCTCTTACGTTACGTCTATGAATAGCGAAGTACAATAGGAAAAATTTTCTTTTTCTTTTCATTTTAACAAATAAGAAATTAACAACATCACCTAATTCACTAAGGTGACACATGATCAAAATATAAACAACTCTACATATCATTGCGGAATGAGATTTCAAAATATAATGCCAAACAATCTCATGATATTATCACTAATAACAATGATTTGTCGAATATAAAACGCTTTTTACCTTACCAAATAAAAATCATACCTTGGCCACACGCCCGCTTCGGAGATGACCCTCGCGCTGTGCCGCTTTTCCGTTCTCCCTGCCACTTCCGCTTGCCAACAGCTGAAAACTCACCGGTACCTCCCAGCCAAACGCTAGGGGTACTCTGCTTCCCCCTTAGCCCCCCGAGCCGCAAAGGGGCCACACAAGCACCAGAGATAAAATAACGTCTCAGCAAGCCTCAACGGCTGAGCTACCACTCCAA
>ML780911.1:573976-602291 GCA_009831015.1 Picea engelmannii
TTTTTTTTTTAATTTGTTTTTTATATGTTTTTTAAATGTTTTTAATATTTTGTTTTATATTTTGTGTTTATTTTATATGTGTTGTTTTTTTTATTATTTAATATGTTTTTGTTTTTTATAATTTGTTTTATTTTTTATTTAAATGTTTTTTCTATATACTTTTTATTTAAATTTTAATTAATCCTAATTACTAACCTAGTTACTAATCTAACTTTTTAACTTAATTAATAATTAATTAATTATTTAACTAGTTGTTTATTAATTAATTTAACCTATACTAACTTTATTGCTATTTTTGTTTATCCTAAGTCTGTTTGCTTATGGACAGGTGAGGTGGCGGGATAATGGAGGCTGACAAAGGACAAGGGAGTGAGGGTACAGCGTGTATGAAGGATGCAATAGGGTGATGGTGGATTGAGCAACAAGAATGGAGGGAGGAAGTGGAATCACCTGAGCCAGGACTTCGTCATCACGAGAGAAACGCCAAATCAATAGTTGAAGAATCGATTCGCCTATAATTATAGGACCCCAACATATTTCATGTATCTATTTTACATCATTATGTTGTTGATGAATCACATAAACTAAATTGGAAGGAATTGCAGGTATCAGACGTGGGAACTCTCACGGTAGAACCATTATGCATATTGGACCGTAGAGTTCAACAGTTCAGGAACCATCTGGTAGACCAAGTTAAGGTCCAATGGGACAAGTATAGTCCAGGATCTGCTACTTGGGAAGATGCCAAGACATTATGACAAGACTATCCCTCACTTTTTTGACCACCTTGAGAATATCTTTCTTGAAGGTGGGGTGTATGTAACACCACCTTTTGACTTAGACAACCAATATTTACCTGAGGCCTACTTATATTATTTTCTCGTCACGGTGAAAACTATTAAATGATACACTTAAACTTTTAAGACATATGAACTGTTATGAATGCTTAAATGTTATTGATGATGATGTATATAATGCGATCTACTATGTGAATGCAAATTTTATGAATGTTTAAATGTTATTGATGATGATGTATATAATGTGATCTACTATGTGAATGTAAATTTTACGAATGTTTCAATGTTATTGATGATGAAATATATGATGTGACATATTGTGAAAATGTAAATTTTATAAATTTTTAAATGTTATTAGAATGATGTTGGATATGATGCAATCTATTTGGTAAATGATAGTCTTATGAATGGGTGTCGAAATTGAATTATGGGATATTAGGAGATCTATTTCTAACTTGAAAACTTTGATGTCAAGTTGTCGGTACAGGGATACCAAATTGAAATGATGATAGTATGCAATTACATGATGATAATGCATAGAAATGTATGAGTTTGTGTTACAGACTAATCTGCAGGTTATGGACTATAAAATAACCAAGGGAATAATGATGATGAAAGTGGATATCATGACCACTAGCCGAGAAACATTATGGTACGAATATTAGTATGTGAAATTATATTGGTTTGGATGCATTGCTATGATATGTAGACCAGTGCAGGATTTCAGGTGATGAGACTGCCCAAAACCGAATAAATGATGACAAAACCCCCAACAACATGGTGCCACTGTATATTCCATTGTAGGGTGTGGACCCTAGTTATGATTAGGAGGGGTGGAGGTATTTCCCATCGTGTATCCTCCGAAACCTGAAGTCATGGGAGGACGATGTTAGTTCACGCTCCCCAAGACATGTGATGATGACTGTCAGTTTCTTGCTGGGGAAGCTTGGTCAAGATAGTGACACTTCTGCTTACGGGTTCTATTTGGAGTTAGGTCAATATAGTTGATGCTCCAAGATAGTCCAGCAGAGGAAGGATATGAATGGAGATGGAAGTAAGTTAGGGAGGAAGGATGAGTAGAAATAGTTGAGAAAGTATGGAGATTTGTCTGATGAGTAAATTTAATGTTTTCCCTTCTAAAAAGAAAATGTGTATATAGGAATATTCATAATTACGTAACTAAACCACAGTTGTCTATATAAAATTGTTGAACCGGATAATTGTAATTAAAGGATTTCTCAAACATTTGATTGGTTTATTGTCTTTTATCAAAGACTAGTTTCGTTGATTGGATTGGATGCATACATAAATTACTAAAGGGTGATAGTTATTGATTATTAGTATATGCCCGAGACTTGTATGTACTAGCTACACATGCATTTCTCGTACATGTACACTAGTATGTATGATCTTTCTTGAATTACTTACTAATATTGTTGGTTAATTGTTATGAATGTGCGAACCATGTTTCTTTTCCTTTCTACCATGAGATACCTTAACTTCGGGACGAAGTTTCCTGAAGGGTGGGTGTATGTAACAACCTTGCTTAAATAAATGCATAGGGATGATTAATTATAATTAATTTGATAATCTGACTATCCTAATATCTTAGTTAAACAATAATTATTTCTTAAATAATAATTAATTAATTAATTATTATTAATTATTTGACCACATCTATCAATGATTAATTAATTATTAATTGACTCATTAATTAATTGAGTAAAGAATTAAAGGGGGCTAATAATTTAATGTATTAAAGATTTACATATACGGGGCAGGGGAAGAAACATTAAATATGGGGATAAGATATTAAATATAGGGATAAGATAATAAATATAAGGGGATAAGATAATAAATAGGGGGATAAGATAATAAATAAAAGGATAAGGAAATTAATAAAGGGGGGAGAGTCGTTGAAGGGGGAATATGACAGGGAAGAGTCTTACGGGGAGGATCATTCTTTTGGGGGAAGGAGGAAGCATTTTGAGGAGGGGGATATGTTTCTGTGGAGATCTTTGGTGTGAGGAGTTTGATGTTGGTGGTTTTTGGTGAATCAACTAGCAGGGGGCACCAGGTTGCTGGGAGTTTTGGGCATGGGGGCCAGGATATCCTTCTGGTATCCTGGAGCTAGGGAGTCGGACATGCCACTCCTAGCTGGCAGGGAGGGAAACACGGTTTTGGTAGTGTTTGACACAGTTTCAACTTCAACATTGGACCAATGGAGCAATGAGACTTAGCATCAGAACCAGGTAATTTATTTATGAAATTGCTAAGTTAGGTGGATGAATATGTAATCTATTTCATGTTGTGGTTAACTTTAATTTTTTTTTCTGAAAATTACATGCTTTTACGATGATTAATGAAATATTACACATTCAAAGAAATTTATGTTTAATTATAAGAAATTTTTAGGGTTTAATTAATTAAGGTTCCTATAGGGGGAGAAGGAGGAGAAGGAGGGAGATGTGCACGGGAGGATGGCATGCGGGAGGAGGCTAGAGAATGTGGATTTGCAGAGGAGGGAACATGGATTTGCAGAGGAGGAGGGCACACAGTTTTGCACCGGAGGAGGGCACACGACCAGCGGAAATGGTTTTACTTATTTCTCCTATGTCTTAAGTGTGCATGCTAATTTTTAGATGAAATTCTTATAGAATGATTGATGAAATGTTTGATAGAATTCTTGATGAAATCTTAAGTCATCCCTTTAAAATTCTCCAATCGTACCCTTAGAACTAGGCTCATAATCGGTTTCAAAAGTGAAGAGTCCTAACCATAATTGTTTACAACTCACACATGACCAATCCCCTTGATTGTGCCATGAGAAGAAAAAATCCCCATGGGAGTAGTGTAAGTTAATAACCATTCAATATAGTCCAAAATGAATATTTGAAGAAAGTGTTGAAGAATTTGGGGATAGGGCAACAAGTAAGAATGAAAAAATAAATCTAACAACTCTTCCCCAATTTCATAGAATGATCACTGAGGTCCTAGACACTTTTATTCTTGAATTTGAATCCCTTTGAAACACTTATGAATATAATAACTATGCCCAACTAAGAATTTTCCCCTCTATGAAGGAAATATCCCTCAAATGGTTCATAGGTCTAGATATACATAATATTTAGACATTGGAAACTATGAAGAATATTTTTATAGAGAAATACACTGAATATTGAAAATATGGATACTGATCAAGAGATTAACTATTGCAAATGACTTAGAAAGGACAAATCATTAGAGGACTATGTTAAGATATTTCACTTTGGTTGAAAGAGATCTACCGATTGCTCAATTGACAAAAACTCTCCTAAGACAATTATCTTGATAGAAGTAAGAGATAATGATATGGAAGCTTTAAATTTGATCACATTTGTAGATATTTACAAATGCACTTATGATGATATAATAAATGTTTGAAAAAACTACTCAAGAGTTTCTACTAAAAGGGGTAAAGGAATCAAAGGAATTGTTGAACAAACCTCCTTGACCATAGCTATATTAACAAAAGTAGAAATTAAAAATATGTTGGAGATATGAAGACAAATATTTTAAAATCTATGGCAATCCATTTTGATACGCTCCAAGTTAAGATGAAGAAAGAGGAAACTAAAAATGATTATGGATATATGTTGCTACAACAAAGAGGCAACGAGCATCTAGGTGTGGAGGGAGCTCATCATGCATTGAATTTGGGTCATTGTTATGGAAACTTCTTTGAATTGCCTCTATACCATGAATTGATCATTATGGTCATTGTTGCAACGAGTGTGCATGCACACACACACACACAAATATGCCCAAAGGCACTTCTACCATTTGTCTCAACCCTTGATCTCTTCTACCATTGGGTGCACATCCACTGAGCACGTATCTTTCAAGCATGCATCCATTGTACACACTTGTTAGGTTCACCCTTGTCTGGTGCTCTTGGGTACCTTGGGACCAATTGTTCCACACATGGCACTTTAGGTGCAACACCATTGGAGATTGGACAGTTAGTAAACAATTCTTGAAGAAGGAAGAGGCACCATCGGGGATAGTCAAAGTTGGAAATGAGGGAGCCTGGTTCCACCTTATAGTGAAGCATTTTGCAAGTGAAGGGAAAGTCTCATATAAAAGGGGGATGCCTTAAAAGTGATGAGGCATAAGGGAAGAACTCATTCACAAGGACTATTGGTTTTTTTTCAAATGTATCCCATATAGGTCAAATTATTCACTAGATTCCTTGTTTGAATCTTTTACTAACTCCATTTATCCACATAGAACTAGAATGTCTTTATTATATAAGAAAACATCCATCATTCTAGATACTATTGTCACTATGGATTCCACTATGAATTCAATCCTAGTGAGTCTTTGTTACAATACCTTCATTGTATTGTTGCACATCAAAGATTGCATACGAATTTCTCTTGATGTATCACATTTAGATTATCTATCAATTCCAATTCCTCCAAGTTCTATACTACAAGGTTTTTCATCCCCTTTACAGGTTGTAAAAACCATGCTCAAGGAATCTATTCTACCAATGTCTTCATGTCACTTCCTTATTGTAGGGATGACACATGGATATTCAAGCCTAGTGAGTCTTTTTTGCAAAACCTTCATTCAATTGTTTTCCATCAAAGGTTGCATAAGAATTTCTCTTGATGTCTCACATATATACTATCCATCAATTACAATTCCTCCAATTTATCTACTACAAGGTTTCTCATCCCCCTTACAGGCTGTAAAAACCATGCTCAAGGAAGTCATTTTGCCAATGTCGTCATGCCACTTCCTTATTGTAGGGATGACAGGTGGATCCTCAAGCCTAGTGAGTCATTGTTACAACACCTTCAATGATTTTTTTTCCATAAATTGTTGTATAATTAAGAATTTATCTTGATGTCTCACATACAGATTATCCATCAATTTTAATTCCTCCAAGTTCTCTAATACAAGGTTTCTCATCTCCTTTACAAGTTGTAAAGACCATTCTCAAGGAAGTCATTGTACCAAATTATGTCTTCATGCCGCTTCCTTATTGTAAGGATGAAACATGGATCTTGGCCTAAAATGACGACCAACAAATCTAAATGAGTCACAAGCACTTCCTTGACTGTCCTTGGGAATTATTTCCCTCATAGTCATCCATGTGAATAATGGAGAAACTTGCAATTCCACTCCAATCTCTAAGCTTGAATGTGGTTCCATTGGTCATTCCATCAACCTTTTCCACTTCTAATTTAATTCATTTGAAGGAAGTCCATGTAAACTCAAGTTGCAACCCAAGCTCTCTTAAAACATCTTCCTTCATGGAATTGTGGTTCACCCTAGTATCAACCATGGTATCAATTGATCTTCCATTAAATACCACTGGAACATAGAAAAGTCTTGTGAAATATTTCTCTTGGATTATTGTACACACAATACTTGCAAAATACCAATCATGGAGGCTTTGGCCACTTTCTTTATAGTAGACAAATTATATTTCATTAGACAATTCTTTACATGATGATTTTTTTCACAAATCTAGTAGGAAATAGGCATACCCTTTTTCTTAGGTGCATATAGTTGCTTGGCCTTGTCCTCACCAAACTTCCTAGATAGATTCACCTTCCCTTTTTATTTCTTCTTATTCTTAGAAAACCACTTCTCCCTTAATGAAGCATCCTCACATATACTTGGAACTCCTTTTTCCTCTACCTTGTATTCCAACAACTTGTCTACTATAGTGATGGTTTTTTGCAAGGGTATACACAATCTAGCATTATAAATCACTCTACACCCAAGGTTTCAAGCCATTCATGAAGTGGAACAACCTATATTCTTCAAACATGTCCTTCATCTCCAACATGAGGCCTAAAAAATCCTTGATGTAATCATGAATCCTACATATATTCTTAAGAGACAATAATTGATTTCATGTAATCCAATATTAATTCAATTTCCTAGCCCAAATTGAGCCTTCAAGGCTACTTTCATCTCTTACCAATTGTCAATCTTATCTATAGTATGATTGGATTCTATGTCCTCTACTCCATTTCTCGACCAAATATTTGTAGTACCTATCAAGAACATTGCTGTGACATTCACCTTGGCCTCATGTGAACTTCCATTCATATGTTCCAATTATTATTCGACATCCCAACTTAAGTAACTTAGCATTGTGGGTTCGATCATATGATTCTAGTTCCTTGATATTTATCCTCATAGGAATTGATGGAATTGATGAACTATGCCTATATGCAATAACTTGTGTCAATAGCTTAATAATGTCTTCCTAGTCTTTGAATTGCACAATAGACTTCCACTATTTTCAACCATTCATCAACATCGGTGTTGAAGTTTGTGGTGATCAATTTTACAATATTTTGACACTCTTCTATAGAATTTTTAAATCTATGGTTGATGTCGATCATCTCTTCTTCTAAGGATTCTTCATTTTCTCCATTCTTGAAAAGAAAATTTCCCATCTTCTACACATCCTTTTCCTAGGTTGCAAGCCTAGTCTTGACCCTTGGAATATTAGGAGCCTATCCACCATCATTGTCTTCATGATGTGAATACATCTCTACATCTAATCTAGCCATTGGAACACCACTCAAATGTTTGGAAACTCATTCCAAATCTTGTTTCTTTGCTTCAAGTTCATTCCAATATCATGAAGAATTATATGCTATCACATGTCATAGTAGTGACAATGGTGAAGAGAACCAAAACTATCTCAAAAAAATATATGATACCACTTTTCCTTCAAAAAGTGGCAAAGAGTATGCCTGAATACCACTAGTCATGAACCTATAGTCTGGCCAATTTTTTTTTTTTCAAACTTGAGTTTATCCCAAGTATGTTTTGACACCTAAGCTTGTGCAACACTACCTTTCATTGACCACAAGGGCTTGGACAACCTATGCCTACTACAACTAGACTATGCCTATTCACTTAAGGTTAAATACCATAACTTCGCCTTAGGCTACAATATGTCAAATGCAACTAAGTCCTACTGATCCAATTTCATTGAACAACATGCACACATCCAACCATGCCCTTTAAAACATCCTAGCAGTACTTTAACACTTAGCCAATATTTCAATACTTAGCCAACATAAATAAAATCAAGAAACATTGACATCCAATGACATAAAGAGTCCACAACACACATATATAGGTGGCACTCAAGGAAGGTGCCTTAACTTTATAATATGAATAATGTTACAGATATACAACAAGGGGTTTGCAACCTCTTCTCACAACTCTATTATAGAGATAAAATGAGTCTAAGGAAATATTTTCTTCTACCTAATACCCAAAAACCATGCATAATCCAATCCCTGAAGAAACCAAAATCCTACCTCTTGCATGTTCTATCTTCTTTTTCTTATCACTCAAATGATCCATTTTTTTCTACTATGCCAACCTTGAATTTAGAACAAATTGCATAGCTCCATTACAATCCTTGTGAATGAGTTCTTCCCTTATGCCTCATCAATTTTAAGGCATCCCCCTTTTATATGACACTTTCCCTCCACTTTCAAAACACTTCACTATAAGGTGGAACCAATCTCCCTCATTTCCAACTTCGACTGTCCCCGATGGTGCCTCTTCCTTCTTCATGAATTGTTTACTAACTGTACAGTGTCCAAAGGTGTTGCACCTAAAGTGCCATGTGTGGAACAATTGGACCCAAGGTACCCAAGAGCACCAGACAAGGGTGAACCTAACAAGTGTGTACAATGGATGCATGCTTGAAAGATACATGCTCAGTGGATGTGCACCCAATGGTAGAATTGCCTCTAGACCATAGTACAATGGGTGTGCATGCACACACACACACACATATGCCCAAAGGAACTTCTACCATTTGTATCAACCCTTGATCTCTTCTACCATTGGGTGCTTGTTATAGAATAAATCCATAAGTGCGGACACAAAACGATCTCCCTAGATCCACCTAGATCTAGAACAAATCAAGACAGAATAATACTCTTTCCCTAGATTTAGATTATTGAATGAATCAGGAAGAAAGAATCATGGACATACCTTATGAGCGCTTTCCTTTGGTCTTTATTGTTCCAGCTTTGCTCCAATGCTCTTGTGTCATCAAGACCACAACAATACAAACCAATCGAAGTGAAGACAATTCAACATATTCAACAATTAATCTAAGTATATGATCAAGGAGTTATACAATAAAGTAGACTTAACTTTATGGGAAAGGGACATATTACTGTATCATATTGATAGAAAGAAAAGCTTACAACTTGAGCCTTGATGTTGCAAACCTCCTTTCGATGGCCCTTGGCTCTGACACACACACTTGCTCACTTGCATGAAGAAAATCAACCACCTTTGATAAATTTGCTAGAGTTCTCTAGTTGTTGTAGTATCAGTCCTTCACACAATCTTTCAAAAATTCTCCAACGTCTTCTTAACCTTGTTTGCTTCTAACCTTTTCCATGAGAAGCCCCTCAATATATAGGAGAGAATGAATTAGTTACTTAGATAAGAATGATCCCAAAATATCAGGAAATCCAATACTTAGATAACCATTCGAATGCCATCTCATCCTTCTAGAAGATTCCCTTCTAGAAGCTTCAAGAATTCATCATTTTTCCCTTCTTTAGAAAGTGTTCGCACCCCAACAGTTAGACACAGTGTGAAACTCTCGCACCCTGGCTTAAGGCAGCCTGCGAGAATAATGCATTCTCGCAGGCAAATGTATTGGTAGCCTGCGAACCTTCCTCAAAAATGTGATTTCTGGAGATAGATGAAGGTAACTTTTCTCAGGAGAAAGTTCTAATGAAGAGCCTGAATACACCATCTTCAATACATCATCATGACGACCAAAATCATGGATAACAGAATGCCCCCCAAAGTCTGAGATTGGAATGAGTGATTACATGTGTTGAAGTCGAACATGGTAGGAACCACTTGATTACTAGTCAATGATAAAACTGTTAACAAGCGCGAGGGAAATCACCATTGATGTCAATGACTCCCAAGGTACCATAGTACAATCCATCGAATGTGAATAAATGAGTTGATGTCGAACATTCAATGGAATCTTTCAATCAGGGGTCAATGATGTAAACCCACTGTCAAAAGCAAAGAAAATTGCCATTGAGGCATGTAAGCTTCAACGTACTAAATAATTTCTAAGTTTTGATTTCAGATAATGAGCTGAAGTCGACGGAACAAAACTCATCACAGGAGGGCCTTGATGTATTCCCCATCAATGACACTAAATGAGTAATAGAGTTTGAATATGAAACAGAGCATTTTGCAAATTGGACTGGACACAGGGAAGGACGACTCGGAGAGAAAGGATAACTGCAGATGACCGACTCAATATAGGTTTCAGATGAACTTCTCTTAAACATATGAATGACATGACCAATGATTCGACAGCATTGACTCAAAGGCGACACAGGAAATGACCTTGTAGTAAATCGAACGAGAGATAAATGTATTTCCCAAACCGGCTTCAAATGATGAATAGGGGGTGTCATGTTCAAGAGTGACACTTACTGCCAATCAATACGAAGGTGAAACATATCCCTTTCCCAAATTTTCCCCCACCATTTATGGCAAGTACCTCTTTATTTTTACGCAAGCTTGAAGAGTATCACATATGCTTGTTGATATAAGCTCATCCTTCAGACGAGTCCTTCGGAGTATATTTAACGAACCCTAAGAAGGAGTGGTTCGATCCCATCACGGGTCTGCCAATGTTTGTTTAACGAGTCCAAAGATAGTAAACTCAAAGGTTTTTCAAGATTATAGAGTTTGGAAAAACAATTAAAAGAGAACTCTCTCAGCTCCTTTTTTGTAAAATAGACTGGATGAGACCGAAAAAGAGAGAAATTATTTCTCACCAGACGCATACTTCAAATACTTTATCGAGCGTGAAAATAGCAAGGTCGCTCGGTGATCTTTTCATGTTTAGAGAGTCTGAAAAGAGCTTAAAGAGGACTCCAGGGGGTTTCCTTTTTCGTATAACCTTGTTGAGCCTGAAAAAGTGATAAAGCTATGCTTGATCACATTCTCTTGTATTTACGAGCGTAATAACGGACAAAAACGATGCTCGAGGTTTTATGTAAAAACCCTAAAAAACAATAAAAAACACACCATAACGAAGAACAAATATGTCCATTCCCTTGTGTTTAGTTATCATCGTCATCACACCTGCAAGTCATTACACTCATCTTCATATTAGTGATTAGGTTTAAACAATAGATAAGTATAAAAACCCAAAAATGACATAGTAAAAAGTAACTTAAATGAGTAAATAACCATTTTTACCATATCATTTCACATTTTCACTATTGAGCTCCAAAACCCCCTTTTTACCCTCCGAATTCGACGTTGATTTGCGAGAGCTACAAGAGATCATTCGACAAGCCGTCTGCAGCATTGAAGTAAGTCATTCATTCTTGACATCTTCATGGTTTAAATTTTGAATTTCATTGGTTAATTTTTTGGTTTCAAGTTGTTTTTTGAACTCTACTTGCACATTGAAATTCTCGCAGGCAGCCCATACGGGACCTGCGAGAATGATGCGTTCTTGCAGGTGAGCTTTGAGCCACCTGCAAGGTGTTTGCACTGTGTAAATGAGTCACCTGCGAGAACCGCAGAACTCAAAAATTTTTAAAATATTTAGCCAATGAAAAAGATCTGTATCATGAATAAAAACATTAATCCTCCTTTTATGTCTCTTGTGCAGGTGAATAGCCACAAACATGGTGCTTGAGTGGCGAGAATGAGAACATGAAGAGGATAATGCAAATGACGAGAATCATCCGCCCACTATAGCTGCATTGAGATATTGTGGGCTCCTAAAATACTTTTGCATTCTGGGCATGAGGGCCCAGGTCAGACTACTGGAGTATTTGATTGGTATGTGGGACCCAGATCAATAGGTTTTCAATGTAGGTTCTCATACTTCGTCCATAGACATTGAGGACATATACTTTTTGACAGGATTATCCAGGCATGGGTATTATGTCAGTCTGACTGGTAGCAGAGGTGGTGGCCTCAAGATGAGTGAATATTGCAATCAATACTATGTACTAGAGGCTGAGAGGAAAAAGGGAAAAGTTGCTATCTGGGGGGTACAAGAATTGACCCTCCGCACTATCCTCTTTACTATAGCTTGGATGGTGGGGAGTTATGCTCCTCATATGGAATTGCAAAGCTAATTCTAGTATGCCATCGAGTGTACCGAGCCTCGAGTATTCAACTGGGTCGATTCTGTGCTTCGGAGTATCAAAAGACAATTAACCAAATGCAGGCGCGGTGAATTGAAACAATTTGGGTATGGATCTTTACTAGTGTCCTTCTTCCTCGAGAAGGTCCCCGTATTTAGACTTCATATCAAGTGGAACCTACCAGGTCCTAGGGATCCAAGGATGCTTAGATGGTGTCAGCTGATGGCCCGGCACGTGGCAGGACCAATCGTCAAATATGATGATATTTTCTTTGACTGGCTCCGTAACCAGATGTTGATGGTCGATGACTACGCATATGCTGGGTTGGATTTTCGAGGAGATCTTGATTTGGCACTGCCTGAGGACGCTCAGTGGGGTGACCTTGGTAAGAAGTACATGCATTTTCTCTTTTTAATTTTTTTTGAATTTTTACCATATTTAAATGTTTTTGTTTTATATGTTTATCAGAAGACTAACACAAAATGTTGATTGATAACATAGATATTGGACTGTATAGACCTCCTGGTACTTCTCCTATCTAGCAACGAGGAGAAGTAGCACTAGCAACACCACAGTATGCCGAAGATTATCAGGTGGTGGAACAGAATTTAGAAGGCCTGATAGCAGACATTCCAGATATGACTCTGGAAGAGATTCCACGATGTGATCAGCATCACATTGTAGGGGTATCAACAGCTATGGGTCGACTTCTCCGTAGAGCTGCTAGAGCAGTCGTGTGTTACTGTGAACGTCATCCATGATGTTATTTTGTAGAAGCTATAAGCTTCAAATTTTGATGTTTTGGTGTTCGGACAAACTTTTTGTAAAAACAACAAACTCTTTTGATCATTATATACAGATGGATTCTACCAGTTTACTTTATATTGTGTGAATTTTAATGTGTTTGATTTATAAATTATTCAAATGTCTGTCCAATACATAATTAGCCAATGCATATGTTAATGTATTAAGACATCTAGGAATATGTTGATATTCAATGTGATCGAAATAACGTTCCAAGAGGCGAATTCGCAAATACACCCTTAATAAAGTAGGACTTCGAATAGAGTAGATATTACTTAGCTGTAGTACTACAAGCTGCGAGTTGAGTCGCACAACCAAAAGACGAATTCCGAGTGAGATAGCATCAACCAATAATTCAATCATGGTGCTATACTCTGCAATGTTGTTGGTTGCACAGCCAAGGCATACACCTCGTAAAGATACAAGTTCGTTTTTTGGGGCATAGATTGCCCATGCAGCAGAAGCTAAGTTTTGAGTACTACGGCTAGCACCATCAGTGAAGCCAATATAGGGTAGTGAAGACTCCGACATATGGCAATCAAACACAACGTCACATAAGGGTAGATACTAGATAATGTCAAAAGAAAAATAAAGTAACACACGCAAACTATGATACATAAAATACAAGTATTTGTGCACAAATGAGTTATGCATAATACTTCTTCAAGTACAACCCATTCCTGGGTTCAGTCAAAGGGATACCATCGTAATCAACCAGCTCATATGCTTCTTTTTCTAACACTCGGTGAACAATATAAGGTCCTCGCCACATTGGCTCAAACTTCCCAGCTCCTAACATATCTCGATCCTGTTCATAAAGAAGAACAAGATCACCTTCAGAGAAAATGCGAGGCTTGACATGCTTGTCATACTGTGCCTTGACACGTTTCTTCTGGGCTTCTATTACTAGAGTGGCATCACGTCGAGTTTCGTCTAATCGCATCAGATACAACAGATGTTCTTCTTCAGCAGAAGTATTGGGTAAGAGTTCAACAACTAGCTTCAGAGAAGGTATCTCATATTCTATTGGAAGAATGGCTTCCACACCATAAACTAATCGAAAAGGCGTAAACCCCATAGTGGATTTGACAGATGTCCGATATGCCCACAATGCCGAAAACAAGATTGTGTGCCAGCTTGTTTTATGAATTCCTATCATCCGTCGAAGCATAGTTATAAGAACTTTGTTAATCGCTTCGACTTGGTCATTAGCTTGTGGATAATAAGGTGTTGAGTTCTCATGACAAAGACCCAACTTTTCTGTAAGTTCAGACATCATAAAATTCCTAAAATGACTACCATGATCAGTGATGATAGATTGAGGAACACCAAAACAAGCTATGACATGGTTAAAAAGAAACAACGTTGCAGTCTTTCCAGTATTATCGAATGTTGGCATCACCTCGTCCCATTTTGTAAGGTAATCAATAGCTACAATGATGTAACCATGCCCCCCGGCCGAGTGAGGGTGACATTTCATGAAATCGATGCCCCATTTTGCAAAGGGACCAACTAAGACCACAGGATGAAGAGGAGCAAGATGTGAATGAATTTTCTGATTACAGGTCTGGCAGGCATTGCATTTCTGAATGGTAGTAATGAAATCATTGAACAAGGAAGTCCAAAAATATCCTGCGCGTAAGATCTTCTGGGCAGTAGCATACCCAGACATATGACCACCACTTGCTCTATAATGGTAGTCATTCAGAGCTTTCTCAGCTTCATCAAACGTCAGACAATGGTGAAAAACAGAGTCAATTCCCCGACGGTAAAGAGTATCCCCGAGGATAAGGTATTGACGTGCTTGATAACAGATGCGACGTCATTCAGTACTGGACACAGCAGGCTGAAAAGTCTGGGTTTGGAGATATATAATGATATCCCCATACCAAAGATCGTCAGTACTTATAAGGAAAAGAGATTCATCAGGTAATGAATCTACTGCTACATTTTTTGTGGCAGAGTGAGGAAAATCACATATCAACTCAGCGAAAACTAAGGATTTCTTAAACGTGGCGTGATCGAATTCCAAGTCAAACTCCTGGAGTATGACAATCCATTTGGAGTATTTCCCCCCCAGCAATTGATGTGTCAAAATGTGTTGCATGGGGTTGCAATGAGAAATCACCATAGTTTTCCTCGAGAGGATATAATGCCGAAAACGTTGAACTGCTTGAACGACAACCAAAGCCAGTTTTTCAACATGCTGATACTTGATCTCCGTGGACGTGAGACTTCGACTCAAGTAATAAATAACATGTTCATCATGCACATCATCCTCTTGGACCAGAACCATGCCAATGGTATACTCAGAAGAAACAAGATAAAGAAAATAATCACGACTATAATCAAGAGGAAAGAGAAGCGGAGCTCGTGTGAGGGATAACTTTAAAGCCTCAAAAGAATTGTTGGCAATAATATCCCAAACAAATTCTGAACCTTTCTTTAGTAGCCAGGTAAAACCACGAGTAATCTTAGTGTAATTAGGAATGAAACGACGAAGAAAGTTTTCTTTCCCCTGTAAACTTTGCAACTGGCATAGTGTAGAACGAGGAGAGAGATTAAGAATCGCCTCAACCTTAAGAGGATCCACCCTGATCCCTTGACGTGAAACAATGAAACCTAGAAGACGGTCGGATTCTATGCAAAAAACACATTTATGAGGATTTAAATGAATACGATAAAACCAACAATGAATGAAAATAGCTCGGAGATGAGCGGGGTGATCAACTCAGTGTAGAGAATGAGCTGGTAAATCGTCCAAGTAGGGTTGAACGATATGCTTTATATCGTGAAAAGCAGAAGACATAGCACGTTGAAATGTCGCACCAATGTTCTTAAGACCAAAGGGCAGTTTCCTATAGGCAAAATTACCCCAAGGACAAATAAACGCAGTTTTATGGTGGTCCTCAGGAGCGATGTTAATTTGATTATAGTCAGAGAAACCATCCATGAGAGAGAAGATTTCTCTTCCAGCACAGTCATCGACAATTTGGTCGACAAAAGGGGTGGGAATGTTGTCTTTTGGACAGGCTTTGTTAATATCCATATAATCAACACATACACGAATACTGCCACCTTTCTTATCAATCGGTACAGGGTTGGAAACCCATTCTGTCAGAGCCACGGGATAAATAAAGCCGACTTTGAGAAGTTTTTCAACCTCAAGCTTAATAGCCACCGCTTTACATGGGTGTACTAGACGTAGGCGCTGCCGGATGGGTTTAGCTCTGGGGTATGTCTTTATCTCATGTACAACAATAGAAGGGTCGATACCTAACATCTCTTCATAACTCCAGGCGAATATATCATGAAATTCTTTGAACAGAGATGTATAAGTGACAATTTCATCTGGAGAACACGAAGCTCCAATATGAACATTTTCAACTATCCTAGGTTTAACGAATATATCAATGGGAATTGTGGGAGATATATTACTGAGGTTCCCTTCAGCAAACACATCATGTCTAGAGCTGGGAACGGTCGATATGACAACAACGTTCGATGGAGTCGAAATCCGTTGGTAGTTCTCGAGAGTGTGTTGTTCCAAAAATAGTATGGAACGATGATGCCCATCATCCCAAGGGGTGTCTTCCATGATGGACATGATCATCTTGTCAGTAGGAAAAACAACATGAAAAGGATCAAGAGACAACTCATCAAGAGAAGAGGTAGAAGGTGTTGTCGATTGAATGGCGTGATAAGCCGACTCAACCAGACTTAACGGCATGACGTTGCCGAAACGTGTATGATCTCCAGGGTCAGGGACTATCCAAGGGTTGGAAGACACAGGAAGTTCATGAGGTATGGCGGAGATCATATTGATAGAGGCTATGGATGGGCGGGGAACATCAGGTGGCGGAGGGGAAAAGTACCCATCAATGAATAATCTTTTAAAAGGCCGACACCAACATTCTCGTAACCCGGCGGGGTTTTAGCTATAAACGGCACGTTGCCAGGACGAGTATCGGAATTAAAGAAGGCAAGTTGGTCAACTGTAACAACCTTTCCCTGATGAGGAAAATGTACTACATGGAAAAGGGTTGACACCACAGCTCGCATGGAATCTATCCAGCTACGACCAAGCAGAAGATTATAATCAAGGGGAGCATCAAAGACTTCCACTTCAACTTGGACTGTCTTACCTTCTAGAGTAATGGGCAATGATGGAAGAACACTGTAAGGCTTAAAACCAGAGCCATTAAAGGATTTCAGAGTATTCTGTGATTCATTTAAGGGAGGAGAGCCAATGGCTTTACAACAAGCAAAAGAAATTACACACGTAGAGGCACCCTCATCGATAACAGTTTGGCAAATGTTCTTGTCTGAGACAACAACTTGAATTTGAAATGCAAGCTGAGGGGGTAACCTTGGAATATGATCTTCCAAGTCAAAGACTATTAAATTCGTATATGTAGGATCAATTCCACCGATAGCTTTCAACAGTGCCTTCCGTTGTGCAGGACCAGACTAAAGCACTTCAAGGGCAGACATCGTTGAAGGTGCCTGGGCTAGATCTTCCACAATACTGTAGTTCTGGGCCGCACGAGCATGAGGATTGAAAGCCGACTTGCGAACAACACCCTTAGGGGGTCGTAGGACTATATCTGGGCTTGGTCGTTCGAGATGAAGAGGACCGTTGGTAGGTGGAGTCAGTGGAGAGGGTTGTACCAAAGCAGGAGGTAAATCGCCAACCTTCTCCTTAGATGGAGAATAATCTTTGGCTCTAGTTGTGATTGCAACGTTGTTTTTCTTATAATCACCCATACACATCAAAACATATGATGTCGTAGAAGTAGATGGTTGGTCATGGATGACCAACTGAGCTTGTTGTTGAGACAGGAAGGGTTGGGACAAGACTGCCGACATAAATGGTTTTGGCATCCCTTGAAGGAACTTAGTAACTTCGACACGTCGAGGAAAATCCTTCGTATAGTGATCGTTACCACAAATAAGGCAAGGGTATCGTGGTTTGCACTTATCCCGATCTTCAACAAGAGGAGTTTTAGTTTATTCTGTTGGATTATTATTTTTGCTCTCCTTATTCTTGCCTCTCCCCTTTTTAGATTTATTTTTAGATTGAACGACGTTCACCTCAGAGGTTTTACCGGCGGGAGTGGCAGGAGACAGAGCATTTTGAACATTATAATATGTATATTTAGGGGTTGTATTTGAAACAGAATGTGAGTGGGCATGGGCAGTACCAATCACACCATCAGCTGCATGCCACGCAACTGGTGTAGTTGAAGTGCTGGAAGTACCAGGACGGGGTAGTTCAGGTAGAAAATCGTAAAGTGTTCCTGTTTGCGAATAAACGAGATCAATATATTGGGCATGACTTATAGCCTGCTCCTCTGTAACAACACCACCCATGGCAATGTCTTTACCAATTTCATTCACAAAGGATTTCGTGAACCATTCGGCTAGTAACTAATCACAGAGTTCAAGTTTAATGAGACATCATCTCCATCTCCACTCATGTATATGATCTGAGATGTGAGTACCTTTAGTTTGTTTGAAGGAAGTTAAAATCTCAGTCCCAGTATCATAACGGATCGGTAACTGGTAATGTGTAAGAAAAGCCATAGCTAGGGTATTGAAATCAAAGAAGAAACATCGTGGCAATTCAATATACCACTTCGCAGCAGACCTAGTAAGGGTTCTTTGAAAAAGACGTAGGTGAATAGAGTCATCCATCAAAGAGTTGGATGAACACTATAAGTGAAAATTCATAATGTGATTGTTTGGATCCTCTCCCACCTCGCCATCGAATTTGGGAATGTCTGATGGAAGCTTGGTTAGAATAACGGGCCATTGTGGCGAGTGACGAATAGGATCATTTAGAATTCTAGACAAATCTGGCAAATCCAAAGTAGAAAGAAAAGGTAACTGTCTATTCACCTGTGGATACTGGTGACTTTGAGGTGGAAGCCCTGTCGGCAAACCAGTAGGACCGTATGCAGTCTGCCCATATTGGGAAGACCCTGGCTGATTCAGCGATGGTTGGAGAGGATAGTAATTCCAAGGATGGTAACCTTGAGTTTGAGTAGGGACCTAAGGTTGAGTATTGTGACTCTGACCCCAAATAGGATTAGGTATAACTGGATAGGGTTGGCCTATAGTAGGGATAGTTTTTTTCCCCCCAACATTTTGAGGAAAGTTTTGTAAAATCCGATTCCAATACTGGGCCAATTCAGGAGGTATGTTTTGTCCAAAAGGTGAGGTTGGTCCTTGTACCATGGATTGTGTTCCAACCCGAAATTGTGTAACATTTGGATTATGTCCGGTAAGAGGAAATGGAATCGTACCACCTAGTCCACCAACAGGAATCTACAAGGTTGGAATAATGGTCGAGATAGTGCCACTAGGGTTAGGATTTCCAGAAGGAAATGGAGGGACTGTCGGAATAAAACCGGGAATAGAGTGCCCAGGGAAAGGAGGACCACCTGGAGAACCAACGAGGGTTTTCGGAGGTGTTGGATTGGAAGCATTCAACAAAGCATTCAACACATGATAACTGGGTGGTAGTGTCGGATTGACCTCAGGCATTCACTGGGTATTGATAGGAGCAAGACTAGCTACAGTAATTCCGGTTTGGACACTCGTAGTATTCACGAGATGGGCCATCTCGGGAGGGAGAACAAAATGATAAGGGGTAGTCTCTGGTGTATTTTCTGTCTTAGAAAACACTGGAGGGTTGATTTCGTAGACTGTAGGTGACTCAGTATCAAAAAGGACCCATCGGAAATCACCTGACCAAAAAGGATCTTGTCTTACTACACCGGAAGAAGGCCCAACAGTCGATTCATAAGATGTAACAATTGTTTCTTCAGAAGAATTTAATCGCACAAAAGGTCATTCACCATGGCGAATGTGATAATCCTCTATAGTATTGGTAATTCGAAAAGGTTCTAGAGAGTCAGTGGATTCTACTTGTGGTGTGGTGACAACTGGGATGTCACTTATTTCCACGTGTGGTGGAGTAACAACTGGGACTTCACTCTGATGAGGAGATCCCTCAGGTGTACTGGTAGGCAAGGGTTGAGAACCGTCCAGATGCTCTAGAGATAAACCTTGCATTCTATGTGAACGGCGTGGGGGAGAAATTGTAAATGAGTGACAAGCTCCGTGAAAAAAATCTTATGGTCAACTTCAATAAACAAACAACACACACTAGTAAACAAAATCTAGGAAGAAATCACCAAGCAAAGAAGACCTTCTAATATCGAAGCCACTAGTTGGTGATGAAATCCAACGTCGCAAAAACGATACAAGAAGGGAAGGGGCTAGGATGGAAAAGTTACGTTGATGACCTGCTTAACGGACTTACACCCTGGTGCAAGCTCCCACACATAATCGTGGGTATACCCTCCAAGGAGCCTGAGTGAGTTTGATCAACGTCAATTCCAAGTACCGTGAAGACTTTCCCCTTCACAGTCACCTTGGGTAAGAACCTAGAGAGATAGGCCACTAAGGTCACCACAAACAACCGTACAGCCTGGGGGAACAGTCGACAATCCGATCCACACGCAAGGGCAGGGTATCTAGCACGAAATCAACTCAAAAGGCTTCCACTCATCATTGTGGGTATACCTTCGAGTGACCCCCGTAATATGTGCAATCTCTACACTGATGTCAACAAAGTAGGGTGAGTAACTCTGCCAACACCAATGCAACCTAGTGCTTGAACCTTTTGTTAGAAGGGCTTCCCAGGACAATATGTTGCCAATGGAATTTAACAGTCCCTAACTCAAGATGCTATTGTGTGTTTTGAGCTTTTGGAGAGTGTATCTTTCTTCCTACTCCAAAGCACTAGCCTAACTAAATGTTGGTGTAAAAAATCCCTAGAAAAGAGTTATTAAATAGATTTTAGGATTACGCAATGTTTTTAAGAGCTGTTGTTTACTCAAAGGTAACAACTTATGTTGTATGACTCTGACCCAATAATGCGCGGATGAGAATGAAATGTATCACTTTTCGTTCAATGAATCCTATATATGGGAGAGAGAAAAGTCTTCCAAATCAACCACGAACTATATGCAAAATTTCCTTTCAAAAGTCAATGCAAACAATCAGTTATCAGATGACTAACCTCTATGTTTTTCTTTTTCAAAGCTTCAACAATCGCTAAAATTTGATTTTCAATGTTTTGTAAATGACAAAAACAATTTTATGGAAGAAAATAATTGTGTTCACTTTCCAAAAAGGATCCTCACTATGCCAATGAGAATACAGAAAATCAAATGATAAAGAATAAAGCAATAACAACCCAATCAACTCTTTCAATGAAAGCAAAAATACAAAGCAAACCAAATAGTTTTCTTAATGCAAATGAAAATGTGCTTTCAAATCAATAAGAAAATGAGAAAAAACCAAGTAAACTTAACTTTCAACCAATCACTAGATCCCAACAATTCAAACACACTCAGAATCTGAAGTCAGAGAGAATGGTTTTGCCAAAAAGAGTCGAGAAACGAAAGTCAAGTCACCAATGTCAAGAAAAACCTTGAAACCCTAAAATTGTTTGAGCATGCAAACTAAAGCAAGAAAGGTATCAATCAATAGTCCAAGAAACCCATAAGATGTATTTCAACTGATCTGGGCAGTTAGAAAAACAAAAACTCAAATTCAAAATTTTTGAAAAAGACTGTTTGCAGGCAAGCTATATAACACAGTGAGAGAATCTAGGATTCTCGCAGGCAACCTTTGAGCAAGGTACGAGAACCTCGCACTGAACCCTATGTTCAGGGTGTGAACCTAACCAGTTCTCGCAGGCTGCAATGGAGTGCAGTGCGAAAATTCCTGAACATATCAAAAAATTTGAAAAATGAAGTAAAAATCAAGAAGGCTTCTGGACCCAGAAGGTCTATCAGGATATCCTGAAGACTCAGAGACTGATAGGACAGGAGAAAAATGAAACCAAAGAAAATGACCACAAAAAAACACAAAAAGCCACCAAGAAAATGGGATTGTTCCCCAGTGAGTTGCCAATTTTGTTATAGGATAAATTCGTAAGTGCGGACACAAACCGATCTCCCTAGATCCACCTAGATCTAGAACAAATCAAGACAGAATAATACTCTTTCCCTAGATTTAGATTATTGAATGAATCGGGAAGCAAGAATTATGGACATACCTGATGAGTGCTTTCCTTTGGTCTTTGTTGTTCCAGCTTCACTCCAATGCTCTTGTGTCGTCAAGACCACAACAATACAAACCAATCAAAGTGAAGACAATTCAACATATTCAACAATTAATCTAAGTATATGATCAAGGAGTTATACAATAAAGTAGACTTAACTTTATGGGAAAGGGACATATTACTGTATCATATTGATAGAAAGAAAAGCTTACAACCTGAGCCTTGATGTTGCAAACCTCCTTTCGATGGCCCTTGGCTCTGACACACACACTTGCTCACTTGCATGAAGAAAATCAACCACCTTTGATAAATTTGCTGGAGTTCTCTAGCTGTTGTAGTATCAATCCTTCACACAATCTTTCACAAATTCTCCAATGTCTTCTTAACCTTGTTTGCTTCTAACCTTTTCCATGAGAATCCCCTCAATACATAAGAGAGAATGAATTAGCTACTTAGATAAGAATGATCCCAAAATATCAGGAAATCCAGTACTTAGATAACCATTCGAATGCCATCTCATCCTTCTAGAAGATTCCCTTCTAGAAGCTTCGAGAATTCATCCTTTTTCCCTTCTTTAAAAAGTGTTCACACCCCAACAGTTAGACACAGTGCGAACCTCTCGCACCCTGGCTTAAGGCAACCTATGAGAATCATGCATTCTCACAGGAAAATGTATTGGTAGCCTGTGAACCTTCCTCAAAAATGTGATTTCTGGAGATAGATGAAGGTAACTTTTCTCAGGAGAAAGTTCTAATGAAGTGCCTTAATACACCATCTTCAATACATCATCATGATGACCAAAATCATGGATAAGATTGCTTGATCTTGGTAACTAAGCAGATGAAGCTTAATCCACCCAAGCACCATAGTCTATTAAACAGGATAGATGTGGTGGTTTGAGGCCTTGTTAATGGCCAATGTGCCAAAGAAAATATGTTTAGGACATAGGGCCCTTTTTTCCCTCTCTAGTCATGGTACACACCTTGAGACCTATTGTTATTATGAAAACATACTAATGGTTCCAAATGCAACTATATTGCAACTTATGAAACTATTTTGCAACTATATTCTCAAATATTGGTGAGTGGTCAAATGCAACTATATTGCATCTTATGCAACTATATGCAACTATATGCAACTTACGCAACTATATTGCAACAATTTCATATGCAACTATATGCAACTATGAAACTATATGCAACTATGCAACATGCAACTTATGTAACTTTACTGAACTCATGCAACTTTACGCAACTTTATGCAACTTTACTCAACTTTTGCAACAATGCAACTTATGCAACTATGCAACTATGCACAACTATATGCAACTTATGCAACTATATGCAACTATATGACGGATAGGTGTGACAATTTCAACTTTATGCAACTAAATGCAACTATATGCAATTCTGTTGGTACTATATTGCAACTTATGCAACTATATGCAACTTATGCAACTATATTGCAACTATATGCAACTATATGCAACTATATTGCAACAATTTCGTATGCAACTATATGCAACTATATTGCAACAATTTCGTATGCAACTATATGCAAATATGCAACTATATTCAACTATGCAACATGCAACTTATGCAACTTAAGCAACTTTATGGAGCTTATGCAACTTTACACAACTTTATTGCAACTTATACAACTATATTGCAACTTATGCAACTATATTGCAACTATATGCAACTAGGTGTGGCAATTTCAACTTTATGCAACTCTATGACGGATAAGTGTGGCAATTTCAACTTTATGCAACTATATGATGGATAGTCTATTAAATAGGATAGATGTGGTGGTTTGAGGCCTTGTTAATGTTAAATGAGCCAAAGAAAATATGTTTAAGCACTAAAGCACTTTTATGAAAATGTACCAATGGTTCCAAATGAAACTATATTGCGACTATATTGCAACTTATGCAACTATTTTTCAACTATATTCTCAAATATTGGTGAGTGGTCAAATGCAACTATATTTCATCTTATGCAACTATATGCAACTATATTGCAACTTATGCAACTCTATGCAACTATATTGCAACTTAAGCAACTATATTGCAACAATTTCGTATGCAACTATACACAACTATGCAACTATATGCAACTATGTAACATGCAACTTAAGCAACTTTATGGAACTTATGCAACTTCACGCAACTTTATGCAACTATATGCAACTTATGAAACTATGCAACTATATGATGGATAGGTGTGGCAATTTCAACTTTATGCAACTAAATGCAACTATATGCAACTGTGTTGGTACTATATTGCAACTTATGCAACTATATGCAACTATATTGCAACTTATGAAACTATATGCAGCGATATGCAACTTCTGCAACTATATTGCAACTATATTGCAACAATTTCGTATGCAACTATATGCAAATACTCAACTATATGCAACTATGCAACATGCAACTTATGCAACTTAAGCAACTTTATGGAACTTATGCAACTTTATGCAACTTTATTGCAACTTATGCAACTATATGCAACTATATGCAACTTATGCAACTATATTGTAACTTATGCAACTATATGCAACTTATGAAACTATATTGCAACTATATGAAACTAGGTGTGGCAATTTCAACTTTATGCAACTATATGACAGATAGGTGTGGCAATTTCAACTTTATGTAACTAAATGCAACTATATGCAACTGTGTTGGTACCAAAAACGTATATTGGCACGATAACTTATCTTCTTGTTTTAATGAGTGTAGGTATGACCAAATAGGTATCTGTTGGATCTATCTTCCTCGAGTGATGATCAAGATATAGTAAGAGAGGTTGAAAGTGAGACATGTTGTACTAGATCTACCGGTTCTAGATCAACTAGGTTGGAAAAGGTAAGGAAAAGATTTCATACCCGCATGCAATTTTTTATTGCCAACAGAGGGTCGTGTAATTATGATGCTGAGAGCATAGGTGACATTGAGTTTCCCTTGAGGTATAAACATCTAGTGCAACGATGGGCACCTAAGGAGCTACCTGAAGTGGACACATATTTCTTCATCGATGGGAGGATGTATCGCATTGCTCCTTTTTCCTTAAATGGATTGGGGTTATTTTCCATGGATGGCATAAAGGTCGGCTATGGCATTGTAACTAAATTGATGGAGTATGTCAGACCATTATACAAATACAATCATTGGTTGATGTTGGTCTGATATACACAAAGTATGTGGAGATACGAAGTTGCTGCAAATTATATACAACTACTAGATAACAATCAAAATAAAGGGGCAACTATGTATATTGATGGAAGGCCAAAAGATACTGGAAACATTGTGGGCTTTATAAACAATACACGACCAGTGGCAACAACTAAGAAACCGAATTGCATATTTGAGGCACATGAAGGAAATCATATATTTGTATGTGCAACAAAAATAATAGTTCTAGGTGAAGAGTTGTTGATCGATTACAACTTAAATTGAATAGATGGAGAGGGTGACCATGGAAAGGCACCCACTTCGCCTCAGCAGGTAAATGTTAAATACACTAAAAACTTATGACTACAACAACTAAATTTCAGAAATTTCATTATTTTTTTTTTCTGTTATTACTACAATATTTCATTTTCTTAATGTTACAGGTGAATTTCATAACTTTAATAGATTGATTTATTGTGCCAACATCTGTCCAGGGTGACCGTGGTAGAAAATCACATGCTACATCTCTCCAGGGCTACCATGGAAAGACACCCACTATGGCTCAGCAGGTAAATGTTAAATATAGTAACAACTTATGACTACAACAACTAAATTTCTAAAATTTCATTTTTTTTTTTTGATATTACTCCAATATTTCATTTTTTAAATGTTACAGGTGAATTTCATAACTTTTGTTGATTGATTTATTGTGTCAACTTCTGTCCAGGGTGACCATGTCCAAGTTTCACCAACTACATCTCTCCAGGGTGACCGTGGAAAGGCACATGCAATGCCTCACTAGCTAAATGTTAAATACATTAACAACTTATGACTACAACAACTAAATTTCTTAAATTTCATTATTTTTTTTCTGATATTACTCCAATATTTCATTTTTTGAATGTTACAGGTGAATTTCATAACTTTTGTTAATTGATTTATTGTGTCAACTTTTGTCCAGGGTGACTGTGTCCAAGTTTCACCCGCTACATCTCTCCAAGGTGACCATGGAAAGGCACCCGCAGTGCCTCACCAGGTAAATGTTAAATACATTAACAACTTATGACTACAACAACTAAATTTCTGAAATTTCATTATTTTTTTTTTCTGATATTNTATTTCATTTTTTAAATGTTATAGGTGAATTTCATAACTTTTGTTAATTGATTTATTGTGTCAACTTCTGTCCAGGGTGACCGTGTCCAAGTTTCACCCACTACATCTCTCGAGGGTGACCGTGGAAAGGCACCTGCAGTGCCGCAGCAGGTAAATGTTAAATACAGTAACAACTTATGACTACAACAACTAAATTTCTAAAATTTGGTTATTGTTTTTTCTAATATCACTGCAATATTTCATTTTTTTAATGTTAGAGGTGAATTTCATAACTTTTGTTGATTGATTTATTATGTCAACATATGTCTAGGCTCCCACAGAGGATATTTATGAGGATGAAATATATTATTCTACAAACCCAATGACAACTGTAATGAAGGCCTTGAAGAAGGCTAACATGGAATATCTAGGTTTGATTAGCAAAAGACCCCTGAAACGAGAGGATAGGGAAAGAATTGTAGAGCTAAAAACTACAATAACTGATTTTGGGGTAGGTGGCTTCTTTACATATTTTTATTAGCTATGACAATTTCATATCTGTTTTTTAGTTTTATATTTTGTATATGATCTGATAAAGAAATTTTTTCTATTTGTAGGAGTTTTTAAACCCCATGCATGGGGAACCTATCATTCTTGCAACTGCTATAGGTAGCAGTGAGGATCCAATGCAAAACCAAGATTAACATAGCAAAGTGCAAGTGAGGCTTTTTGAGCCTCCTGAGGTTCCCCTAGAATCCATTGATGAGTGGGGCGATTTTGACCGGCATGACATGCTGGAGCATGATGAGCCAGATCCTGGGACTCCACATGATGACTCCGGAAAGGAACATAGTGTAGGTGCACAGGATATTATTCTGCATGGATCATAATGAATTAAAAGCACTGGATCACTAGATGTCACCTTTCTGGTGGATGACGCATGTGTTCCGATAAAGATTCATAAGATTGCAGGTAATTGTCCCATTAATTGATTCATTTTTTTCATGAAATTGAAATGGACATTTGTTGAGATTATTAATTTATTAATGGATAACACGTTACTATAGGAAATAATGTTTTCTATAGAAACTTACATGACAAAGCATTGGAGTTGTTTGGCCCCACCATTCACACACAGTGGAATGACCAAGATAGCAAAAAGAAAGATGATTTAATACATCACATGATAAACTTGTTCAACAACACTTTCAACAAGAAAGTGGTTACAAAGTTGGCCGGTGAGAATTTAAAATACACCAGGGCCCAGTATAGGGATAAATTGCAAATAGACCTCAAGCATGAGCACCCTCCCATGGTTCCCGAGAAAGAGTGGAAAGCACTAATAGAGGATGCAAAGGAGAACTTGTTGAAAAAAAAGGGATGAAAACCATGAGCTGGTCAAGCAAGGTACAACACATGTCATATTATCAGTGAAATATGAGCATTTATGTTTTTCTTTCCTGTTTTAAGTAACAATTCTGATATCTATTTTTTTTTTTAAATTCCATATGCAGTCTACTAGACACATCCAAAGCAACAAAGGCCAGAGTGGAAAAACACGACGAGCATAAACTAGGCTAGGGTGGCTACGGAAAACTCAAAGCCCGAATAGTAAGATTTAATGGTTAATATTTATTTAACAGTAGCAAACAAATATATGTTTTTGTTATTGGTATTTTTAATGGTGTTATGCATTGCAGTTAAATATGTTCGACATTGTTGCCACCGAGGAGGACCTAAAGCTTGGTTACAAGAATGGTTTTAAAAGTGTGATTGAATATAGAAAAAGCTTGGGCTAGACTCCTATCTCCCCAGCCATGCAGGTAAATCAAATGAATAAGGAAACCCCAGTAGCATGCTTGTAAATTCTATTCATATTTTATTATATCACCCTTCACTAGGTCTTGGTGATGAAAATGCATCTCGTGGACAACTCTTATCAAGTTGTATGGGCTACTGGCTCTGGCGAAAGAACAATGAAAAGGTAAGGGTTTTGACGTGTTTTTAAAAGTAGGCTTTATACTAGTAAAAGTTCACAATCCTCATGAATATGTAGATATTGATATATATGCCAAGTTCCATGTGGTGTTTTGGTTTACTTGTA
>ML780911.1:608844-623567 GCA_009831015.1 Picea engelmannii
TATATATTTATTGTTAGGTATCTAACCCCTTACATAGATAGAATAATATATTTCCATGTAATAAAGGTCAATATTAATAAGGCCTAGCAATAAGGAAGAATAAGTCCAATGTAAGAAGATCTAGTAGAAGCTTTTGCTTATAGAAGGATCTTCCTCTAGATCGTTCTTTTGATAGACATATTTAGTATAAATAGGAGTTCAGAGTATCATAAGTTTTGTCTTCGATATTACTGTAATAGAGCTCTGCTCTGGTGGAAGTTTCCCCCTCAAAGAGGCAAGTGAAAATTTCTCTCAATAATCAAAGCACTCTTCTGGTGTTATTCTGGTATCATTTTGGTATTATTGTGGTGTTTTTTTGGTTATATTGTTGTTTATCTTCCATTTCTAGCTAATTATTTTTGTTATGCATACTATTTTGTATCTCGAATATTACAAGTGGTATCAGAGCACCTTCTTCGACAGAAAATTGCGAGTTAATTTTTTTTCAGGGTAGAGACATATTCTGACATCTTTAAGCTATAGATATTTGTCGTTACAAGCATAAACCCGTGGTGGGAGATTCATACATGCAAGAAATACAAGTGGTACTTAAGCACACATATGTTGGCCATCCTTCTAACCCATGTTGGTACCCTTCGAGTGGTAGCGCATCAGACAACACCTGTATACGGATCAACCTAGATCTCTTGAAGCCCTCCATAGACAAACCGATCGAACATGTGTCTACTATAGTGCCACCAAGAAAAACAATCGGGAATATACTCTCTAGTACCTAGGTAGTCCGGTAGTATGGCTATGTGTACGACCTAGAATCCTTAGTTGGTTCCCTGAGATATTGGGCTGAGTACTACTGTTGGACCCTACACACATATCAAAGAACTATAACACAGGGCAAACCCTTATCTGTAGAACCCTTGAATACCCTAACCTTTGGGATGGAAACACAAACAGAACAAACAAGATCTATTTCCATGCAATTGTGTCTCCTACATTCGGGTTGCGAAATTACTACACATTTCTTTCTGTTAAGCATTTGGGCATTTCATCACCGCAGTATTATTCAGATCAAATTATAACTCTACAATAGTAAAAAAAATAAAAATTATGGATTCTGTTGGCACCATTATTTGAGACCTATTCCATTGGATTTCTCTCTTCACCCTTATCATAGTCATACCTATCCTTTTTTAGCAATTTTTTTTTTTGTGGACCTCACCCCCTTCAAACACCCTTATTTTGGATTTACACCATTGGATTCAACTCTTCACCATGATCATTGTGATACAATTCACCCATAACCCATTTTTTGTGTGGTCCCACCCACCCATTTTCGTGTTTCCTCTTCATCATGGCCCACACTCATAGCTAAGACTTGGAAGCTCGCTTCAATACCTTGCACTCTAATTTCATAGAAAACCAACAAGAAGTGAAATAGCTTAGTGCCAATATTTCCACCATCAATAAAAATATGCATTCCTCCATCATCTCCACAATCGGGGACCTCAAAAAAGACCTCAAACAAGACATTGTTACTCATATTCAATCTATCACTACGATGATCTGTGCCAAGCTACATATCCCTGCAGATATTCCCCCATCTGACCCACCTTTGTAAACCAAAGGTGAAACTTCCTCACACTCCCATAATTTTCATCCACATCACTTTCAGCTTGACCTATGCCTTCCACGTGTGGATGTTACCAAATTTGATGGCTCATATCCCACTAGCCCAATAACTCAAATAGAACAAGATTTTTATTTGTATGGAATTATGGATGAGTTGGCCAAACTCTAGTATGGTGTTCTCCATCTAGATCAAGAATGTTGGCAATGGTGTCAATGGAGAAAAAATTCCTGCCAAGGCTATGTGTGGCTTGGACACACCTTTTGGCAGAGATTTATGAATGCCTTGAAACTGATACCCACCATTTAGTTTGTCTGACAAAGTTGAAACAATATGGCACAATGGAAGACTTTATAAACTCTTTTGAGCAATTGGATTTTCATACAGAGGGCATGTCTGATGATTTTTTCTGAGAATGTTTTATCAGTGACATCAAGGATAAGATTCATGCCCATGTCCTCATGGCTCAGCCTCATAGTTGGGTGGACGCTACTAAAAGAGATAAGGAAGCACAACAGGTTGTCTCTTCTAAAAAATGAAAACCATTCTTTATTCCTCGCACTAAACCAGTCACTCCCACTCCTCTTTATACTCCACCAAAGATCCATAAATTGACTAGGGACGAAATGGTTCAATGCTAAATCAAAGGCGTTTGTTATAATTGTGATGAAAAATATTTTAATGGGTACAAGTGTAAGGAAAAAATATTTTTATGGCCATCTTAGAGGATGTTTCAGAAGAGAATGTTGAGGCTCCCCTTGTGTCTATGTCACCTAAACCCACTAACATGACTCCTCCCTCAAACCCTCTTGAAGTAGAACTAGTCATTTCCCTAAATTCTCTCATTGGCTTCTCTACACCTCAAACCCTCAAGCTAATTGGTTATATTAAGCATAGGAAGGTCATCATTCTTGTTGATAGTGGAATCACCCATAATTTTATTCATCATCACATTGACAAAGAAACTGATTTCTATATTCATGCCATCAATAATTTTCAACTCATGATTTCCAATGGCGGGTCCATGAAATGTGGAGGGCGTTGTGAAAATGTGTGTCTCCAAATTGGTGAGTACCACCTGAAATATCATATGTTTTCTATCAACATGGGAGGTTCTGACATTATGTTGGTGCAGAAAGGCAAAGGACTTTGGGTCCCATTCTCATGGATTTTAAGGAATTAACCATGCAATTCGACCAGGAGGGATAAAAATATAAGTTCCACGGAATCATCATTACTTCCCTGGATATCATCAGTTCCCATCACATGCATTAGAAGCTGCTAAAAAAAGGTCATTATGGCATTATTTCCCAACTCCATGCCATACAAGCCATTGAGACACCCTCTGTGTCGCAGGATGTCCAATCCATCGTCTCTAAACATCAAGTCATTTTTTCCCCTCCCCATGGACTCCCTCCTTCCCGTGGTGTTCATGATCATTCCATTCCCCTTGTCCCAAGAATCCTTCCTCCCAATATCCATCCCTATCGTCACCCCTTTTCCCAAAAAAATGAAATTGAGAAAATTGTTCGAGAACTTCGCAACGCAGGTGTTATCCACCCTAGTACGATCCCCTACTCCTCTCATGTGGTCTTGGTCCTTAAGAAAGAATGTTCTTGGTGCATGTGTCCTCACTTCTGCACCCTTAAAAAACTCACCATTAAAGAAAAATTTCCCATTCCTGCCATTGATGACCTCTTGGATGAATTGAGTGGTGCCAAGTTATTTACTAAAATTGATCTTCATTCTAGCTACCACCAGATCTGTATGAACAAGGAAGGAATTCCTAAGAATGCATTTAGAACTCATGAGGGCCACTATGATTTTTTGGTCATGCTCTTTGTCTTGTGTAATGCTCCATCCACTTTCCAAAGCCTCATGAATCATGTCTTTTGTCCTTTTCTTCGTCATTTTGTCTTAGTTTTATTTGATGATATCCTCATCTATAGTAAAATATGGACAAACCATCTTGCTCACGTGGATCGAATTATCCATCTACTCTCTCAGCACCAGCTTTTCCTCAAATACTCTAAACGTGATTTTTACCCCTCAGAAGTTGAGTACTTGGGTCATCTTATTGGAAAGTCTGGTGTAAGGGTGGATCCTAAAAATATTGAAGCTATGCAACATTGGCCTCATGAAAATACTCTCAATATATTGCATGGATTTCTGGGTTTAACAGGTTATTATCACAAGTTTGTTAAGAATTATGGACATATTGTGACACCTCTCACTAATGTTATTCAAAAAGAATTCTTTCACTTGGACTCCATTAGTTTCTTAGAATTTTCAAACCTTGAAGATGGCCATGTGCACAACTCTAGTCCTGGCCCTTCCTGATTTCACAAAGACCTTTGTCTTGGAATGTAATGCTTCCAGGAAAGGAATTGGCACTGTCCTTATTCAACATGGTCGACCTTTGGACTTTACGAGCAAACAATTGTCAGAGAAAAATTTGGGCAAATCAATCTATGAAAAGGAAATGTTTCGATATTAATTGCCGGATAATCCACAGTTGGTGTCATGTTTGTCATCGACGTTTCGAATCCGAATCGGGATTCATCATCAGGAAACGTCGATGACAAAAATGATACCAACTGTGGATTATCCGGCAATTAATCTCGAAACTACTCACCACAGAAATCTGAAAACAACAAAAGGAAATGTTGTCTATTCTTCATGTCGTGGATCTTTATCACCCTTATCCATTGGGGAAACTCTTCCAAATTAAGACAAATCATCAAAGCCCCAAGTATTTTCTAGAACAATGCCTTTCCTCCCAAGAGAAACAAAAATGGGTGACTAAGCTCTTTGGATATGATTATGAGATCATTTACAAGAAATCCAAAGACAATGTGGTTGTTGATGTACTTTCCATAAAATATGAAGATGAAGGGTCCCTTTTTTCTCTCTCCCTCATTATACCAGATTGGCTCCAAGTTGTTCACTAGGAATGGCTACATGATCCCAAAAGTTCACATCTGATACAACAATTGCAAACCAATTCTCCAGTCTCCTTAGGGTGCTCTTGGCTAAATGATGAGTTTTGATACAAAGGTCGTTTGTATTTAAGTAAAGATTCAAAACTTAAATCCATGGTACTTTCTGAGCTTCGTGCTACACCCACCATTGGGCACTCTGGGTTTTCCAAAACCTATGATCGGGTCAAACATTCTTTTTTCTGGGATGGTATGAAACAGGACATTCATAATTTTTTGGTTGAATGTGATGTGTTTCAATGAAACAAGGGAGAAACAGTCAAATCTCCTGGCACACTACAACCGCTTTTGATTCCACCTACTATGTGGCAGGATATCTCTATGGATTTTATTGTAGTCTTACCTAAATTGGGAAATAAATTAGTCATCATGGTGGTAGTTGATCATCTTTCCAAGTATACTCATTTCTATGCTCTTCAACACCCATTTACAACAACCATTGTGGCTCAACTTTTCATGGATCAGGTCTTCAAGATTAATGGCATGTTGCACTCTATTGTTTCTAATTGTGACCCAACTTTCATCGGCAATTTTTGGCAAGAAATCTTCAATCCACAATGAACCCAATTTCATCTCATCACAACTTATCATCCCCAGACTGATGGTCAAACTAAAGTTGTCAACAAGTGTTTGGAAACATATTTGAGGTGTTTTGCATTGGAAAGGAAAAATCAATGGGCTCAATGGTTACCACTAGTTGAATGGTGTTACAACACTTCTTACCATACAACTACTCGCGTGACTTTTTTTGAAGTGGTATATGGACAAAATCTACCTTCAATTCTCTCATATTTTCCAGGTCTCTCGAAGGTCCAGGCAGTTGACCAAACACTTACAATTAGAGAGGCTATCCTTTGTACCCTTAAAGATAATTTGGTCATGGCCTAGAATCACATGAAGCAACAAGAAGATCAAGGTCACTTTGAACATCAATTTGCAGAAGGGGATCAGGTTTTTCTTCAACTGCAACCTTACAAGAAAAATTCCCTCAAGGATGACCATTTTCAGAAACTGGCACCCAAATTTTATGGTCCTTATACCATTCTCAAGCATGTGGAATAGGTGGCCTATCATTTATCGTGTTTGAGTCATTCTAAGCTCCATCTTGTTTTTCATGTTTCCTTCTTAAAGAAGGTGATTGGAACTAAGTGCCAAACTCAAACAAAACTTCCTGAGTTGGGCGAAGAAGGCTCCATTTGGCTACAACCACAAGCATTTTTGGACCAGTGTGAGATTCATATGCATCAATGGACCATCAAGGAAGTGTTAGTCCAGTGGAAAGATACAAATCAAGTAGATTCCACTTGGGAACCAACTACCATTTTGCAACAATTTCCTTATCCGAAGCCTTGAGAACAATGTTGTTTTTAAGGGGGAGGACATGTTAGGGACCTAACCCATTACGTAGGTAGAATAATATATGTCCATGCAATAAAGGTCAATATTAATAAGTCCTAGCAATAAGGAAGAATAATTCCAATGTAAGAGGACCTAATAGAATCTTCTGCTTCTAGAAGGATCTTCCTCTAGATTGTTCTTTTGATAGACATATTTAGTATAAATAGGAGTCGAGGGTATGAGAAGTTTTGTCTTGGATATTGTTGTAATATATCTCCTCTGTTGGAGGTTGCCCCTTTGAAGAGGCAAGTGAACATTTATCTCAGTAATCAAAGTGCTCTTCTGGTTTTATTCTGGTATCATTTGGTATTATTGTGGTGTTGTTCTGGTTATATTGTTGTTTATCTGCCATTTCTAGCTAATTATTTATGTTATGCATACTATTTTATATCTGGAATATTACATACATACATATATATATTATAAGAACTAGATTAAAGGACTCTTACAATTATAATTAATGCAATATGAGACACAAGATATGGTTAATGTTTTGACTATGTAATAGTTATGACCTCTTATGGTATTCCCTAGGGGCATTTTTTAACAATTACAAGGATTACATTTAGAGTCTAAATTTTATCATTTTTGCATTAGAAGACACCAGTAAGTAAGTCATTAGAACTAGTGATTTATTTTTGGTCCATGTGCTTGAGATAATTGGGATAATACACAAAGTTGCGTAGTCTTATCTAGTGTAGATAGACAAATTTATTTATTTTGGATATTTTAAGCAATGATAGAATATTATAGTAGATGACAAAACTGTAAGTTATTGAGCATGTAATGAACATTTCACATTGCAAATCTAACATTGTAAAAATTAACTCAAGTATGAAGTTACCTTTGTGTACCTAATAAATTGTAATTCCTTGATGGTGGTTTACTATTGGAGATAATTAGGGTGTCAAAATTACTCAATAATGATGAATTAGTAATTGGAAGTATTTAACTTGCGCAACAATACATTCAATTTAGTAAGTGATTGATGGAGCTTGATTAGATGTGCATGTTATGGGTTCCCTTGTGGTACAATTGGGTTGAACTTAAAAAAAAAACATTACCGTATGATTGTCATGATTCAAGTTAAAGCTATTTGATCTATCTATTTTAGTCATTCATTCAAGGGTTCTGTTATGTATGGTATCAGATTCGGTTCAACACTGCAACAAGAAACCCGATTACACCTTCCATTGTTTTGTTATATAAGTTAAATATGAATCACTAATGAAATTTATATTTCGTTATGACAGGTATCATGGTCATAGGACCTAGGATGAGTAGACGATGTGGTGCGGGGGGAAGCGGTACGCTTCCTCCGATAGAATCCATGAAGGAGGGAAAGAATCCACTTGGAGAGGAGAAGACTACCGAGAAGGAGAAGCTTGTTGTGGGAGATGTGGTAGGTATGATGAGATCCTTCCAAAGGATGTTAGAGGCATTGATCAACCGCTTGGATCGATATGAGGGCAGAGAGTTTTTTCCCAATGAGTGTTCTTAACACACTCCAGTAGGTAGTAGTAGTATACATAGAGAACTTGAGAAAGTTAAATTTCCTGAGTTCTAGAGTGCCACAGACGGCTTAGCTGCTGAGGCATAGTTGGAGAACATGGCAATGTGATTTTCACTATGTGATTACACCTCTAAGATGAAATTATGCATGGTGGTTTTTCAACTGAAAGGGAGTGCTCTTCTTTGGTGGAAGACACTCTTACCTCAACTAAACATGGTCTTTGAAGACATGTCATGGGAATTGTTACAGCAACGATTCTGGGAAAGGTAATTGTCCGAAGAATTCATTGAGCTCAAGCTTAGTGATTTAAATGCCTTACGACAGGGTAGTCATATAGTACAAAAGTATGAGGCCAAGTACATGGAGTTACTTAGATACGCTCCACATTTGAACAATGATAAATTAAAGGTTAACAAGTTTGTGTTCGGTCTCAACTTCAACATTCATGCCAAAGATAGGATATTGATGCCTTAGACATTGCATGATGTAGTTCAAAAGGCCCTCATTGTTGAGGAAGAGTTGACCAGTGGGGTTTAGGGTAGGACTCCTTCTAGACAGATAGCACAGGTGCCACCGGGAGCACAACAACATCAAACACAATCTAGATAGACTTATGGGTACCGTGATATGCATAGAGGACTTATATTTTTGACATCGTGCCGATGGAATCCTCAACAGAGGAATCCTTAGAGAGCACCACATCAGTAGAATCAACAAAAACATCATCCACAACAATCACAATAGTTTAGATCTAGTCCGCATAATAGACCAGTACAACAGACTCCTAGGCCAATAGCTACTACTTCTGGGACTAGGTGCACATGTTGGACATGTGGAGAGCCACATTACCAGAGATATTTTCCTATTAAGAAGGAAAGAGTTGTCGAATACATGCAGCGATGAATAACTGCTAGGTCGAGCATCATTCCACCATGCTCGAGACATCTGGTATGATAATCGATCATCATTTTAGTATTCTAATAGATCCAAGAGTTACTGAAATTTTTGTATCTAGTGTTGCGCTTAAAAGAATTAATGTGAAGGAAATCAAAAAATATGAGTTTAGACATGTGGAAATGGCATCTGGAGCCAAGAAAAAGGTTGGAGGAAAAGTGAAGGTTTGTAACATTAACTTGGGTGACTTAGTTACAAGTGTAAACATGTATGTTACAATCTTGGGATCTTACGATATAGTGATAGAAATCGATTGGTTAGAATCGCACGATCTGATACTTAACTGCAATACGAAATGTTAAGTTTGAATGATGATTTGGGACATAGTAGAGTAATTGTAGGAGAAAACCAAGGAGTGTCGTTGAGATTTATTTCTTCCCTACAATTACAAAAAATTATACGTAAATGATGTAATTTGTATGCCATTTTGGTGCTTAACAAAAAGGGGGACACGAAAGGATTAGAAAATCTTCTTGTAGTATCTGAGTTTGCCAATGTATTTTCTGAGGAATTACCATGTTTGTTGCCTAAAAGAGAATTAGAATTTATCATAGACCTAAAACCTGGAACATAAACGATTGCAAGAACATCATATCATACGTCGAGACCAAAATTCTAGGAGTTGAAAATGGAATTGAAGGATTTGTTGGATTTTGGACTTATACGTCCAAGCGTATCAATGTGGGGTGGGCAAGTGATTTTTGTAAGAAATAAGGATGGATCATGGAGGATTTTCATTGACTATCATCTATTGAAGAAAGCTACGATAAAGAACCAATACCTATTGCCAAGGATTGATGATTTATTTGACTAGATGAAAGGAGCAAGAATGGTTTCAAATATTGACTTGAGATCGGGATATCATTAGTTGAAAATTAAGGAGGAAGATATCCCTAAGACCACATCTAAGATGATATTCAGACATTATGAGTTTCCAGTTTTACCATTTGTATTTCCAAATTCCCCTGGCATATTCATGAGTTTGATGAATGGGATATTCTGTGAATGCTTGGACAAGTTTGTACAAGTATTTATTGACGACATATTTATTTATTCTCAAATGAAAGAAGATCATGACAAACACTTGAGTTTATTTTTACAATGTCTAAGAGAAAACAAATTTTATGGGAAACTGACGAAATGCTTGTTTTACCAGATGAAGATTCATTACTTGGGACATATAATATCTAGAGAAGGTGTCACTATGGATCCAGTGAAATTAGAGGATATTATGGAATGGCCAACACCAACGAATGTACAATAAGTATGTATCTTTATGGGCTTAGTGGGTTTTTATCAACGCTTTGTCGAAGGTTTTTCGAAGATAGCAAATCCAATTACAGAATTGCAGAAGAAAAACAAGAAATTTGTATGGTCATCAAAATGCACGGAAGCATTTCAAAATCTTAAGGATTTATTAATGACATAATCGATACTGAAGACCCTAACATGGACAAGGAATTATTGGTATGCATGAACACATCCAAGGAAGTTCTAGGTGGAGTTTTGATGCAAGACGGTCAAGTTATCGCTTATATTTCAAGGAAATTAAGAAGACATGAAGAGAATTACGGAACACACGATTTGGAGTTATTCGAAATTGTTTATGCCTTGAGAGTTTGGAGGCATTATCATATTGGACAAAATTTCAAGTTAAAGACTGATCACTGTGGATTGCAACATATTTTTACTCAGAGTGACTTGAACGTGCGACAAAGGCATTGGTCAGAACTACTTAGTGAATATGATTTTGAGATTACCTACATTAAAGGAATAGTGAATAGAGTAGCAGATGTGCTGAGTCAGAGACCACACATGTTCTTAGTAATACCTCTTTAAATGAATCTTCGAGAAAATATTCTAGCTTTACAGATTGATGATGATTGGTACAAGGAAGTTAAGGATGGACAAGATACCATGATGGTACCAAGGTATGAAGGTTATTCATTTGACAATGACAGATTGTTTAGGTATAACAACATAATTTATGCACCATCTAACAATGAATTAAAAAGTTTATTTTAAGATAATCTCATTGAGCAGTATACCTGGCTCATCCTGAAGTCATGAAGATGAAGGTATACCTTAAGCCTTTATTCTTCTCGAAAGGAATAAATAATGACATAGTTAAGGTTGAGCATAGACATCCAGTAGGATTATTACAACCACACGCGATTCCTGAATCAAAATGGGAACTCATTTCGATGGATTTTATTATTGGATTTCCACTGACGAAAAGGAGACATGATTTGATTCATGTAGTCTTTGAAACTTTGACGAAGAGTGCACACTTTATTCTAGTTCATACGACGTATCAGGCACCATACATAGCTAGGTTTTTTTTTAGTGACATTGTGAGGTTACACGGAGTACCAACAAAGATCAAATTTGATCGACGATCAATGTTTAATGGATGATTTTGGAGTAGTTTCCAAGAGGATTTGGGAACACAATTTAATTTTAGCACAACATATCACCCCAAGACAGAAGGTCAAACTGAAAGAATGAATCAGATTTTAGAGGATATGTTTCATATGTATGTAAAGGATAAAAAAAAACGATGGGAAGAATTCTTACCATTGGTAGAATTCATGTACAACAACAATTGTTATCAAAGTTCGATAAACATGGCACTGTTTGAGTTTCTTTATGGATGATCATGTCGAACACCTCTGAGTTGGGAACGACTACAGGATAGGGTCCTAGTAGGAATGGAAGTAATCCAATAAATGAAAGAACATATGTGAATGATAAGACAAATGATTAAAGAAACACAAGATCGATAGAAGAGTTATGTCGATGCCCATCACGTTGACCGCAGTTATGAGGTTGGTGATAATTTTTTCCTACAAGTGAAGCCACATAATATTTTGATAAAGTTTGGAAAGGGTGTTAAAATCTCTTCTTGGTTTCTAGGACCTTTCGAAGTTGTAGAAATAAAAGGACCCATGGCTTATCGACTAGCCTTACCTGATTATTTGAGGCGTACGCACGATGAATTTCATGTATTTGTTTTACGATATTATATTTCATATCTGTCACATGTTATTGACTTGATTTCTTTGCAGTCAGATGAGGGTGCTCTCATGGCGGAGCCAATCCGCATATTGGACCATCGCACTCAAAAACTACGACATCAAATAGTCTATCAGGTCAAGGTCGAGTGGGACAACTATACTCCACACTCGGCTACATGGGAGGACACATATGAGATGCATCAACAGTTTCCTTATTTGTTTGATAGATTGGATATTTAGATTTGTGTCATATACATTTATTACTTTCATTTAGATTGTACAAAATTTGGGACGAAGTTTAAAACAAGACGGGGTGTATGTAACATCAAGTTCCACTGAGCACATTTTATACTGACTTATTCTTTGAGGATACTTGTGAGCAATGATCTAGTTATGATACATTATGATTATGCTTTGATGATGAGATTATATTATGATGTAATTGTGATTATATGTTAAATTCTAGATGTATGTATATTGGAAGGTATTATTGATGAGTTCTCCTGAGGCTGTAGGATACATAACAAGTTGAGGATGTCGATGGCATCAACTGACTTCCTCAGACTCTCAATTGACGAAAGGAGTGTATTTGTATTTGGTTTGAGTATTTATTTACATGCATGTGCTATATGATTGATTCCAGTATGGATTTTTGTATATGAATAATTGACATTGTTCTTGTGAGTGGATGGATACATGTTTGACGCTTGCTAATCTGACAAGGGATAAGGGATAAGGGATAAGGGATGGAATTAGAGGTTATAAAGAATGGGTATTATGGTTGTTTTAGGTTATGGATTAAATGGATAAGGGTTATAAAGGATGGTTCATAAAGGTTATTAGGTTAAGTGACAAGGGTTAGTGATTATCACGTGATTATAGGGTGTAGTGGCTAAGAGTTATGGGATAAAGGATATAATGGTAATATTCATTACAATCTAGATGACAATATTTGAGAAATACATGGATTAGGACTTAAGGGTGACACTAGGGGTATTTTCTTTAGAGCTAAAGAGATAAGGAAATATAAGGTTTATGGCTTCTACATATTAGAGGTTATACAATTTAGACTTCATAATGGTTGAGGGTTATAGATATTGTGGGTTATAAATGTTAAGATTTATATCAATTATTAGGATGATAGATTATTATGGATAGTTCTTTGGAATCCTACAAAGTGAAGTTTATGTGTTAGAAGTTATAAAAATATAGACATGTTTGAGGGTTATGGATATGGTTATAAAGATTAGTTATTAACAATTATAAATGTTACATGTGTTAGGGGTTATAGGAGTTGATAATTATAAATAATGTGTGGTTTAAGCATTTATTGAAGTTATAAGGACATGTTAGGGGATAATGTTTATATTGGTTATATGTATAAAGTGTTGAGGGTTACATGTTTTGTGGGTTATATTGGTTATGCTTTAGGAATTGGGGTTGATAAGTGTATATGTATTACGTATATGGTTTATAAGGGTTACAATTTTAGGGATATACAAGTTGACCGTTATAGATATTAAGGGCTTTAGGTATACAGTAAGTTTTAATAAAGAGGTTTTGTTGTAAGGGATTAGAATTATATACATTAGATAATTGGTATTATAGATTATGATTTATAAGGGCTACACAAAGTAATAACCTAGGGTTATTTGAGTTAGTGGTCATATGGGTTAAGGGTTATGAGGTTTATGGATGATAGCATGTGAGAATGATAACGGATAGTTTTTTTAAGAGCTATGTATATGAATGATTAAATATTATAAAACTTATGGGTTAGCAATGTTAGTTGTTAGGGGGGAAATGTGTATGGGAATAAGTGGTGGGGGTTAGGGGTTATACAAGATGGTGTTACAAAGGTTTAGGATTATATGGGTTACAAAGATTAGAGATACTAGGTATTGAAAAATTTAGAATTTAAATGGGTTAGAAATTACATGGGTTATATGTTAGGTGTTATAGGAGTTACATGTTAGGTTATATGAATTATGATTTGTATAAGTCAATTTGGGATTATAGGGACTAGAAATTATGGGTGATAGGTGCTATAGTGTTTATGATGTATTGATTTTATAGGTATTATAAGTCATTGAGGTTAGTGGTTAAGGGTTATAGTGGTAAAGGCTTAGATGGGTATGTATTATATGTTTAGGAGTGATAAATGTTATAGTTGTTAAGGTTCATATAGGATAATTGTTACATGGATGAGAAATTATAGAGGTTAACGTTAAGGCTTGTAGGGGCTATAAGGGTTAAGAATGATAACATTATAATGTTTATAATGTTTAGGAATTGTGACAGATATAAGGTTTATGAGTTATAGGTTTTAATATTAAGTGGTTGTAAGGATTGTGGATTAAAAGTTAGAATGGTAAATTCATAGGGATTAAATGTTATAAAGGTTAGAGATTATATAGGTTAAAGGTTATAAGGATTAGAACTTATATGGATTAAGAGTTCCAAGGGTTATTTCTTTTGGATTATATATGAGTTAAATATTAATTGTTAGAGGGATGGGGGTTATATGATCTAGGTTTGATTAAGGTTATGATGTTTAATTGTTAGATTAGAAGTTATAATGGTTAGGGCATATGAATTAAATGTTGTAAGGGTTGGGAATTATATGGGTTAAACCTTATAACAATTAGAACTTATATGGATTCAAAGGGGGTTATGATTGATTAAGGTTACAATGTTTAGTTGTTAGGGACTATAGTTGTGAAAGGATAGCGGTTAAGTATTATAGGTGATACAGGTTAAGGGCTATACAAGTTGGTTTTATAATGCTTTAGGGTTATGGGGATACAAATATTAAGGAAGATAGGGATTGTAAGGATTAGGTTTTATATAGGTTAGGGGTTACATGGTTTTCATGTTTGGTGTTTTAATTCTTAAGTATTATATAAACTAGGGTTTATAAGGATTAGGGATTAAATGATTAAATGAGTTACATTATGGTTATAGGGGTTATGAATTAGGGTTTAATGATGATATGGGTTAGGTTTTGGGTTATATGAATTATGGATTATGAGTGATAAGTATTATAATGTTTATGGTGTATTAGGTTTATATGATTAAGGGATTATGAATGTTAGAGATTGTGTGGTTTACTAGTTAGGAGTTTTAATAGTAAATACCTATATGAATTATATGGTTAGGAGTGATAAATATTATACTTTATTAAGAGTTATGCATGATTATTGTTACTAGGATTATAA
>ML780911.1:627048-638719 GCA_009831015.1 Picea engelmannii
TTCGGGAATCTCCTCGACCACGTACGCCATGGGCGGGGTGTGCGGCCTCGCTTTTCGTCGTCGAGTGGCCATGGCAAGGGCTGCCTCAAATTGCTGCTTCCTCTTTCGCCTGGATTTCGCTGCATACCATGCAGCTCCTCTCCACGGGGTACCACGCAGTCGTGGCATAGTGTAGGTCTGACGGAATTGCCACCCCCGAGTGCTGTTTCCTGTCTCTTCCGGAATTGCCACCACCTTTGAGTGCACAGAGAGGCGGCCGCGATGGTGCTGGTCTGCGAGAGCAGGAGCTACCCAAGGCGTTTGATGTTTCTCTCCAACACTCCAAACAATGAGAAATAGCATGAGCCGAGCCTTCAAAACTCGCATGAGACGAGCCTCCATGGCTATAATGGCCATTTTAATTGTGCTGTCCAGACTGGTACTCGTCCCGCGAGCGAGAGGGCTCGTCGGGTAAATGCAATCGCAGAAATTCATGGTGGAAATGAATGTGGAGGGGACGCCGGCCGGTGGTTATATTAATGGGGATGTCCCGGCTGGCTCCCGCGTGTCTCCCCTGCCCTATGTGTCACCCCATCCGGGAACTCGGTAGGGATTGTATTGCCATACAATCCTTGTTATTATAAAAATGAAACCATATTCATAATTATCTCTTTTTAATTTATATACCATGTATAAAATAATCTTTATATAACAAATCTTCAACCATACAAACAATATAAATAATTATTCTAACATCATATTATAATTTAACAAAACATTAAATAAACACTCTAATTTTTTATTGTAAAAAATTAAACTGTATTCATAATCACATTTTGCTTTTAACCTACATATCATGTACAAAATAACCTTTATATTATAATATAACAAAACTACAACCAATACTATAAGTAATTATTTTAACCCTTATATTATAATTGATAATTGATTATTTTAACCCTTATACTATTTGATAATTGTACCATCGTGGATGGGCATATAAGAGAACGGCATGGTATTTACGTTCAGATCAATAGGTTGTTGGGTCCATTCCAATTGGGGACTCCTAGATCGATAGGTCATTGGGTCAATTCCAAGTGGGGACTCCTATATTTAGTCGTTTGCCTATTTAGTTATTTGCCTGTAGCTGAGCACGTGGAATTATAAACTTTTATACTGCAAGGAGTTTAGGAGTTAAGTTTTGTTTTCACAAAAAAAATTTGAAAAATAAGAATTAGTTATTTGCCTGTAGCTGAGCACGTGGAATTATAAACTTTTATACTGCAAGGAGTTTAGGAGTTAAGTTTTGTTTTCACAAAAAAAATTTGAAAAATAAGAAGGAAGTGATATGCATATAAAATTACTCATACTTCTACTCCAACGAGTTTAGGATTTAAAATTAAATATCGAGAAAAGAGAAAAACAGAATTGGTAAGACTTAATTGAATACAGTTAAGCTAAGCTAAATATCAACACATTTGTAAAACTAGAAATGTATCAAAGAGTTTTAAAAAGAAAAAATTGTTTAAATAGTTTTTTAGAAACCAAACCACAAGAAATTAAAGTTTGCTTTCAGCAATAACATTGGGAAAAGTAGTGAGAATGGTAAAATGTTACATGAGTGAAGAGCAATAATTTTCAGAAAAGCAAATTTGCTTACTTCAAAAAAATAATGACATCTATCCAGTTAAGTACTCTTTCAAAGTTGCTACAATATTTTCATTTTTGGAAAGTGTCAATAGCATAAAAATAGTGATTAAAACCTGCTATGGAGATAGATTTTTAGATTTATAGAAAATAAATTTAAGAAGATACATTTAAACAATCAATACAAAAAAAAAATTGTGAATTTAAGGTTTTGAGACGAGGGTTAAATAAGTCGATGAAAAATATCATTTTCCCAAAAAAATTAATTTATTTATTTTTAAACATCAGAAAATATGTTATTAGTCCAAAACTCTGAGGCATATGATCGGAATGAAACTCTGTTTTTTATAGAACTTAGAGATGACTATCCCCACTACCTATTAATAATCTAATTATGATAAGTTTTTTCATCTTAAAAAAAATAAAAAATCGTACTACTTTTCAATAGATATTAAAAATTCACTTACACAACAAAGATGGTTTAATTCTTAGTTGTTAGCATATATGTTCAAAACTACAATCAAACAACACAAAAATCAACCAAACATGAGCATACAACCATTATAAAATCAACCTAATAATGTCAAGTATTATAGCCTAGAACTCTGAATAATATTTTGTTAGTGGCTCATCAAGGGATCCTAATTTCCATCAACAAAATTTAATGATATGGTGTTATTAAAATACGATTCCTTGAAATATACACTCCAACAAGTGTTAATAAAGATGATCACATTCATCACTTTAAGAAAACAACACTGGTTGAAATTAGAAAAGAGAAATGTTGAGGCTTCACAATCAAACCCTTAAAAATTACAGATCTAAATGACCTATTTTTTTGGACTAGATAATGTACATACATATAAATCTTTAGTGTCCAATAATAAGCTTAGTATTTACTAAATACTCTTAAAACAAAAAAACATATTGATTTTTTTCTTAAAACTAATTAAAACACTACTGATTAATTCATCATCATTAAACTGAGTGGAAAATCACACAGCACAATACTTAATATGACCATCATTAAACTGAGCGGGAAATCACACTGTACAATACTTAAAACAACATTCACCGATCCGTCACACAGCACAATACTTAATATGACCATCATTAAACTGAGCGGGAAATCACACTGCACAATACTTAAAACAACATTCACCGATCCTTTCAGATTGAAGAGAATTTTCATCAATGAATTTCATGTAAAATCAAATTGAAAACAACATAAATCGAATCACATTGAACATAATTTTCATAAATGAATTTCAAGTAAAATAAAATTTAAAATAACATAAATTTAAAATAGCATAAATCGAATCAGATGGAAGAGATTTTTCAAAAATGAATTTTAAGTACAATTCACTAAAAACCAAACAAGGAATCTAGAAGGAATTAAGTATAGATCAACTGTTCATATACTCTAACAAAATAATAAAAGAAATTAAGGCATATGTAGAAACATTAAATCAAACAATTAAAAAAAAAAAAGGAAGTTAAGGATTTGACATGATTTAATATGGGTTAAATAAGTTGGTAAAAAATATAATGTAGTAAGAATAAAAAAAAAAATAGTTGCTTAAGAGTTTGTCTTCCTTGAACCTAAGGAAATAGGTTAATGGCCCAAAACTCAAAGGCATATGGTAGGTGTAAACTTCCTCTCCTTATGAACCACCAACAAATTATTTTGAATGACACTAGTTTCCTTAAATAACAATGACAAATCAATCCAAATTCAAGGATAACAGTGATAGATGACTACCCTCAATACTTACTAGCAATAGAGTTATAATAAATCATTCCACCTAAAAAAAATAAAAAAAAACTTAATACTTTTCAATTGATATTAGGAATTCACTTGCACAATAAATGTAAGTTAAACCACTTAGTAGTTAGCCTGTATGTTCAAGACTCAAATCAAACAACACCAAAATTAGCAAAATATAAACATACAATCATCATAAAACCAACCTAATAATATAAGTATTATAGCCTCTAACTAATACTTAATTTGTTGCTCAATAAAAGATAGTACAAATAGAAAACAGAGTTTGGAAAAAAAATGCATAAACAAAAACTTACAAATGAAAACAAAGTTTAGGACATGATTACAAATCTCGAAAATAAACTTAGACCTTACTCCTTCCCTTCTACTTTTATTAATCTCTTAATTTAAAATAAATAAAAACATCAATCTCTTCTTGTCCATCAATTCCACTTCTTATTACTTACTTCTTTCTACAAATTAATGAATTATTCTATATCCCTTAAATTAATGAATTATCATATATTCCTCCCAAGAAAAATAAATGAGCTTTTAGATTCCTGATGCTTTATCCCTCCCGAGAGAAAGCAATGAGCTTTTACATTCCTCATGCTTCTTCCGATCATAGTGTTAGATCTCTACTGCTTCGTCCTACTTTGAAATCTGATCCGATCATAGTGTGTTTTATCAATTTCCAAACTTTATTACATGTTGATTTCTTGATTTCTGTGGATTCTTCCAAACTCTATTACATATTCATTTCTGTCCATTCTGTCATTACAGTTGCAACCCTTCTATTCAAACAATTATCCAACAATCTCAAAGCTTTAATGAAATCATCATGGGCTCTAATAGTGACATGTTTCTCAATATTACCATATGAGTGCAAAACTAGCCAAAGAGATATGATATTTCAAAAGAAATTAAAAACTAACCCAAATTTGATTAAAAAATTAACCCAACATACAATAGAGTTAATTTTGTTTACAGTCTTGATTATCCAAATTAAAAAACTCTTCTAGAACTAAATTTTTTGCCATCAAACATAAGGTGTTTATGTGAAAAAAAAAATATTATGTTATAAATCATCCACTAATAAAATCAGAATAAGGATATTATGTTAAAAAAAAAATGAATGAGTATTTGGTAATTTTTTTTTTAAATAAAATTGAGATTATTTTATCATATTCATTCATAGTAGTCATGTTATTTTTACTTATTTTAAAAGGTCATAAAATTATAAAATTGATTATAATTAATAAATTAATGAAAATATTTAGGTGGTTTGTGCTAGTTACTAATTTTTTCTATCTAATTCTTAAACAGATCACTTAAAAATTGAATTTTCTCCATCCAATTCTTAAAGGGTTCTTAAAAGATCTTCACTGACTTAATCTACATACATATGAATCTTTAGTGTCTAATAACAGAGTTTATTGAGCATCCATCCAATTCTTGAAGGTTTCTTAAAAGATCCTTAGTGACTTAATCTACATATATATGAATCTTTAGTGTCTAATAACAAGGTTACATATGGATCTTTAGTATCTAATAATAAGGTTTACTGAGCACTCATCCAATTCTTGAAGGTTTCTTAAAATATCCTCAGTGGCTTAATCTACATATATATGAATCTTTAGTGTCTAATAACAGGGTTTACTGAGCACCCTTAAAACAGAAAAATAGTTAAGTACATGTTTATATGTATTAATTTTTTTTTCTAAAACTAGTCAAAACATCAAAACATCAATGTTAAGTAATCATCATTAAACTTATCAATGACTGAGTAGTGTCCAAGAACAATCAATCAGTGATGGAGTAGTGTCGAAGAACAATCAATCTCATCTAGAATCCAAACACAGGAATTGAATTGTCTCCACCCAATTCTCGGTGGTTCTCTTGTTTTTGGACTAAGTAACCTACATGCATATAAATCTTTAGTGTCCAATAACAAGGTTTACTAGGCACCATTAAAACAGATAAATACCCAAATACATGTTTAAATATGTATTAATTTTTTTTATATATATTATTTTTTTCATAAAATTAATCAAAACACTAATGATAATTAAACATCACCAAACTTAACTAAAAATCATTGATAAAATAATGTTCAATAACAAAACTACAATCTATCTAATCTAAAATCCAAACATAATACATATGCAAAAGTATAAACCTAAAAAATATTATAATATTTATAATAGTCATAGATCAAGAATCCAAATATTATACTCTTACATGTGTAATATTATCTAGAATCCAAATAAACATAATCTAGAATCCAAATATTATAATATTTATTATAGTCATAATTTCTAATAAAATAACTCGTACAAATAGTAAGCCAATTTTGAATTCGCTCGTACGTGATTCCTGATTCCTTCATATGCTCTCTCCCATTATCTCTCCATTCTAACTATCAAGTGAGCTGGGTTCTAAGTTCTAACGTTACTGGCAGGTCCCCTTTTTAGTACATTCCACCTCCCCGTATTTATTGGCAATTAATAGGCATTTTATTTGCTCATGTTCTCAGCGTTTAAAGCTGAGTTCATCCTACTGGTCTAGTCTCCAAATATTATAATAATATAATAAATAATAATGATAAATACATTTAGACTTAGAAAATGAGTTTTTGTAATGAGTTCAATCAATTAATTATAAATAATTTAATCAACAAAACAATATTGTATGTAATTATAAATAAATTAAAATTTAACCAACCATGTACTTGTTTATAATTATAAAAAAAATAATTATAAAAAATTAAAGTTTAATCAACAATATAATGGTTTACAATTATAAAAAAAATTCATATTTAAAAACAAAATTTCAATATAATTGTTTACAATTATAAAAAAAATTCATATTTAAAAACAAAATTTCACATTTAAAAATTAAACCAACAAATAAGTAATTTTTATCTTACACTCTCCCATTAATCTGACACCTTTTGTCCTCTCCCATTAATCTGAGTTTACTTACAAGTAATTGTTAATTAAAAAACAAATGTTATATAAACTTTTACTGTTATTCTCCTATGCTCATCACAATCTCTACTTTTACGACTATTCTCCTATGCTCATCATAATCTCTAGTTGATACTGCTACCTACCGACACTCCATATTGATTTAATTAAAAAGTAATAGGCCTTTGTAAAATAAGGTAAGGAAATAAGAAAAGGATGTAATAATTTTCATTGTGAACATAGATATATGGATATATATAGTGTAAAATTATTCAAATCTGACACATTAAATTAAAAGAGTTAAAAACATAATTACAATTATTTTTAATTTTAATAATAATTGTACTCTTAATTATATCATATATATATATATATATATATATATATTAAAGAAACTATGAAAATTATATTATCAGTTAGACTTTTCTAAAAAACTATCAAACTGAATTATACCATCTCATAAAATTTTCCAAGAAGAAGAAGAGAGTAAATGACATGGATTAAATGGGATGTCCTCTTAATGCAACATGTTCAGATCCACAATCCAGTCCATTTGGGCAAGCTTGTAGAGTTGAATATTTAGATTTTTTTTTTTTAAATCATTAATAAAATTATGGATAGCTCTTAAAAGGTTTTAAATTATGAATAGTTTTCAAAAGGTTTTTAATAACTCAATTATATTTATGGACATTACTAATCCATTTTCTCTATGTAATTATCTTCTAAACCCTAATCAACCGAGATTTTTAATAAGGTAATCTTTTTTATTAACCATTATCTACCAATAAAAATGATTGAATGCTTGATTAAAATAAAACAGAATTGGTAAGAATTAATTGAATAGTATTAAACTAAATATCAAAGTCATTGTTGAACAAAATTGAGCTTATTTTTTTACAAAAATATATGAGTTTTAAAAAGAAAAAAATGTCTAAATAGAAAAGATGAAGAAATTAGTTCCTAAGAAATTTAAATGGAACACTATTCAAGAGATTGAAGCTTTAAACAGAAGAGATAAACAAATTAGTTCTTAAGAAATTTAAATTGAATACTATTCAAGAGATTGAAGCTTTTTATGGAGATACATTTTTCTATTTACCTTACAATAAATTTAAGGAGAAACAATAAACCAACCAATGAAAAACATGAAAAAAAGAATTTAAGGTTTTGAAATTATTTAATATAAATTAAATAAATTATAAAAAATACGATAATGGAATAAAAATTATTTTTTTTTTAATATAATTGAAATTATTTTATCACGAATCCCAAAGTGTTGAGTCTTTTGGCAGGTTGAGAAGAAAAAAGTTAACGAGGCCGAGGCCGACGACACGGTTGCTAGACTGAATGAGACTACAATGAGCCCCAGAGCCCGTGAAAGAGCCTCGGAAGCCCGGACCAGCAAGAATTAAAAGTTTTTTTAATATAATTGAAATTATTTTATCACGTTCTTTCATGGTAGTTATGGGATTTCTACTTATTTTACATGGTCATAAAATCATAAAATTAATTGAAAGATTTCGGTGGTTTCTGTTAGTTAACTACGGATTGTACCCATCTAATTCTTAAACCCAAAAAAATTAAATTGTTTCTATCAAATTCATAAACTGTCCTCGGTGACCTCTTCTTTTTGACTGGATAATCTACATACATATAAATTTTTTAGTGTACTAGGCACCCTTAAAACAGAGAAAAGAAATACTTAAGATGCTTTTAACTGGATAATCTACATACATATGTGTCCAAATACATTTGAATTTTTAGTGTCCAATAACAGTAACAGGGTTAAGGTTTACCGGACACCCTTAAAACATTAAAACATAGAAATACTTAAGATAACTTATTTTATTTTTTTCACTCGATAATCTACATACTAATTTTTAGTGTCCAATAACAAAGTTAGGGTTTACTGGGTACCCTTTAAACAGAGATATACTTAATTACATGTTTATGTATTAATTTTTTTCCTAAAACTAATCAAAACACTACTGGTTAATTCAACATCATTAAACTGAGTTGAGCGCAAAATCACACTGCAGAACTGTACTGTCCAATAACAAAACTACAATTAAATTTACTCTCGATAATGGCAACCTCTGCAACAGTACAATTAATCTGACATAGAATTCAAACATGATACACAGTCAAAAGTATAAACAGTGGGTATTATTTGTTTCTATTGCATTAAGTTATTGCCATTTAAAAAAAGGGAGCTATGAGTAGGAAACGGTAAACTAACTTACCTGTTTCGTTCATTTTTCTTTTGCATTTGGGTGTGTAAAAAATCCAGTCGCTCCTACTTCTACCCTTGGTCGGCCAAGCCTTCTCTTTAATTGTTTCATCTCTGTGATTAAAAATTGACACCACGAGTTCAGAAAATAGAAATCTAATTTTGATGAATGAAATCCTAATCCAACAAAATAACAGAAGAAATTAAGGAATATGCTGATCACCTTAGCCAATCGAACTCCATGCCACATCGTCTTAACAGATTCTGTGTGCCTCCCCTCAAATGTCTGTTGGTTCTGCCCGTTTTCCCACAGAGCACATGCATGCATACAAACACACAGAGCACATGCAAAGCACAAATAAATACCTAGAAACACACAGAGCATACAAACAGACGAATACGACGCAAAAATCACAGACGAATACCTACAAACACACAGAGCACATGCATGCATACAAACAAAACATAACATAACAAACAGACGAATAAATAGACAAAAACCTACAAACACACAGACATTGGACAAGAGAAGCGGGCGAGCAAGTCTATATGCACAAAACGGTGGTGATTTTCCTTATTTAGAAGGTTCGATCAAAATTCACCCAACAGATACTATTAAGGAAATTCAAATTTTGAACCGTTGGGTCAAGATCAGATTTGATCCCACCTTAACTTGGACGGTAAATTCATATGTTTAGATGGTAATTTCATTTCAAGATTAATATTCAGATCCAACGTTAACCTTGAGGTTGGTGTAAAGTCAGAAAAATCAAATTAAACATGACAGACATGTGTTCAAATTCAACCCTTGGATGAGATTTCGGTTAAGATCGGACAGTAGATTAATAAAAGTGTCAGAAAAAGTTTTAAACTTTTCCTACATGTCCTGTATTTTAAACTTGTTGCATAATTACTTTTTACAAAAGTAATTCTTTCCAAAGCACTCACAAAATTGATTTATAAACACAGAATATAAAGTAAACCAATTCAAATGAAGGACGTCGCTTATATTCTCAAAAATATATTATTTATGAATATGGTATGTTAAGTATTTTTTTATAATTTTAATTAGATATTCAATTTATTTAAAATAAATATTAATATTTATAATTTAGAAAAAAATTATTTAGATATTTTTTTATAATTTTAATTAAATATTTAATTTAAATGAATAAATATTTTATAATTAAAAAATATTTGTTTCAAATATGATAGGTTGCACATATTCATAATGTATGCGTTTTCTTATCCTAATATAATATAAAATTATTTATAAAATTTGTTTGTTTCCTTATTGAGTATCTAACCATGCGTTGGATATATATTAAATTTTGGTATTCAATTTACTTATAATAATAATATATAATATTTTTTGAATTTTATTAAAATAATTTAAAATTATAAATAAATTTGATATTATTATTATTAATTAAATATATTTGTAAATAACAAGAGATATGAATCTCACTACTAAGTTTTAATTACTTAACTAATTATGTAATTCACATAGTTTAAATATAAGTAATTTTCATAAAATCCAAGATATGTATCATTATTCATTTTTCTCAATCCATGATGAAAATGAAAAAAATGAAAAAATATTTTAGCCTAATTAAATTGATGGTAATGATGATAACTATCTCTCATGCCAACTTTCTTATGTTTCTTTGGTTTCATATGTTAACAACTTATGAAGATTAGTTGAGTTACAAATATTGTGAATGAAATTGAGACTTAGTGTGGGCATAAAAGGAGAGCCTAAAATATTGTTTTTCATTCTCCACCTTCTTAGTATCAATATGAGTACTATTAGATGAGTAATGTTACAAGTATTGTGAAATTGAGACTTAACGCTAGAATAGGGGAGCACTCTAAGAGAGAGTATTTTTCATTCTCCACCTTCTTAGTATCACAAATATTACAAATTCTTTCTCCCATGGTGTTTTATGTCTAGTCCAAGCACTCAATTATACTATGAAACTAGTGAGAATTCATATTTATTTTAGTAATGTTAATTTAGTTTTGATAGTACTTTGTATGTTATATATGGGTGAGTGCAAAGTAATGATGGTCTCTTATGAAGCGTTAGTGGCAATTGGAGAAACAACAATAACATGGATGGATTATTTAAAGTACTTTTATAATGAATTTGAATATGGTGTAAGAATAACTTGGAGGGATTATTCAAAGTACTTTTAAAATGAATTTGAATATGGTGTAAGAATATGAAACGTATAAATTGAATTATCTTTCCGAATATTCAACTTTTATTCATAGACATTGTGAATAACTAGGTCAAATTTTATTTTTTCTAATAGTGGTATCTTATATTTCCAACAAAATATATGGTATATGCTTTTGTTCGTGCAGGTGTTGAATATCTTGACGATGGAATTTCATTCCAAAAACTTGTGTGCTTGTACAAAACCCGTTTTTCTTGTACCGTGTATTTTTTGGAAATTTTTAATATTAATTTTATATTTTTTTTAAATTATCAAAGTCAACATATGCCTAAAATTACAATGTCTTTTGTTCATGCAGGATGGATCTTAGCATGATAAAAAAAAATTATCTGTCTCCTCTAATGTCGCATATAACTCATTTGAGAAATGGTTAATCCAAGAAAAAATTATAGTAGAAATAAGAGAGGTATGTATTATAGGATTTTGATATAGGTGAAGACAAAAATAGATTAAAAATAGTAAACAATATTTGTTTAAAAAAAAATTACCTATTTGAAATCTGAATAGCCGACTCGATCTATGTCTAAAGTTTCTTCAACAAATGAATGGTTTAGCCTATAGAAAAATAACGTCAAAGATATAAATATAGAGCGGTATTCACAAAAATGGAGGTTTTTATCAATTTGCAGGCTGAACAACTAGGTTTGTCATCCCGAACCTAAATTTGAGCCAACCACATCAACATACACCTTGTCAGTCTCGCCCAAACATTTTGAATTCAAAAGAGCATGCACACGTGCTAAGAGCGCACACACATTCTAGGAGAGTGCATGTGCGCTAGGATTGCGCACATGCTCCCTGAAATCATTCATTTATCTATGTTTGTCCTCCCTCTCCT
>ML780911.1:642567-673361 GCA_009831015.1 Picea engelmannii
CTCTCTCTCTCTCTCTCTTGCCCCCTCCAAGTATCCTCCTCTCTCTCCGTGTCTCTCTCCCCCTTCCTCTTCCCCTTTGTCCCTCCCTAACACTATCTCTACCCTCTTTATATCCTACCTATACCACCTCTTTCTCTCTCTCCTTATTATTAGTCTCACTCTAACTCTCTCTCCCACCTATCTCTCTCTATCCCTCCTCTTGGTCTTCCTTTCCCACCCTGTCACACTCCCAAAGAATTCATCTCTACCCCCTCCTCTTTTTACCTCTTCCATCTAACCCCCACCCTCTCACTCCTTGTATATGCCTCCCTCTTTCTCTCTCTCCCACTCTCCCCACCTTGCTCTTTTTTCATCTATCTAACCCCTCTTCCCTTGTTCCCCCCCCCTTCCTCTCACTCTCTCAATCTCTACCCCCCCTCTCTGTCTCCCTATCCCTCACTCTCTTTTTCTTCCCCTCTCCCCCTCTCACACTCTCTTTCATCCTCTCTCTGTAGCCCCCCTGTAATGTCACCAAGGTCGAGCCCAGTTGTAAATCTGGTGTATGAAATGAATTGTAAATATATGTTATAGGCTGGTGAGCCAAGTTTGTATAAGTCGATGGGCTTATTTGATTGTTAGGCTAGAGAATCTAATGGTTGGAGGCCAATGGCCCGATCTTGTACTTTTATGTATGAAGAACTTTCAATAAAATTGAAAACACCACCAGGTGCAGACTGACCATGATGAATGAGTGAAGGGTGACTGAGCATCCACAGAGTGGGCAAGAAATTAGGGGCTGGAAGGTGTAAAAAAATGGCTAAGTGTTTAGCCTAGGGGGCTTAAGCATGGGAATAATATTTTATTATTATTCCAAAAGAACATGTGCAATTTATATTTTATCCTAAGTTCCTGACCAAGGAAGGTGATGTGTGCTGGTGGAACGCATGAAGTTCCATGGGTGACAAGTGTCAACCCTAGCACATGCAAATAAAATGGCCAGGATGTCTAAGGCTAGGAGGTTTGTGGAAGGCCTGCACTTGGTTGGTGAAATCTACCACTGTTAAAACATAAGTATCTGATTATGCTTTATTCATGTTTGCATGACTGTGTTTCTTATCTTACCATGAATTCCGTTGTGTATATGAATTAATATTAAATGTTATTGATTGTTAATTATAACAGTAAATAATATGTTTTACTCTGAGCTTAAATGTGTTTATTTGTTTAAATGCATGTGGATTATATAATGCCTATATGAATTATGTATAAAGTGTTGTTATAGATTTCTTTTAAGAGCATTTAAGCCTTGGTAGCCAGAAAAGGTGTGCTATAGTTTTGTATCAGAGCAAGGTTTCGACACTAAGCCTAGATGGGCCAGTGGAGCGGTCTTTAGACCGAGAGCCCAAGGGAAATTGGGTCTGGAAGGCCAATTTTGGACCCTAGTTTGCTCTGAAGTGTCAAGGAGTTACTTGACGAGTTTTTAAGCTCAGGGGGTTTAGCGGCGTGTGAAACCACAGCTAGTATGGTCTATGGCCATAGGGAGATAGGTCTTGAAACCAATAGTGTTAGAACCTTAGGATCTTCTCGGGAGGGAAGGTGAACCCTCATGACCATAAGATTTGGAGAGTGTGCACTGGGTTTAAATCCCTTTTGAATTGCATAGGAGTGTGGGAATCGCGATACGCGAACTCCCAAAAACCCAAAAAAAAACCCGAGAAGATCTACACCGTAGATCGTAGGAAGGTAGTTGACCATCCAATTCAGCGGAGGAGTAAACCGTAGATTTTAGGATTTTGGCAAATGGAGGTTCGAGATGTGGGGTGCACGAACTCACGATGCCTGAAACCTCAAAATGCCAAAAATATCTACATCGTAGATCATGGGGAGAAGAACTTGACTGTTGGATCACGTAATTTAGTAAACAGTGATTTCAGGATTTTGGCAGATGGAGGTTCGAGATGTGAAGTGAATGAACTCTCGATGCCCGAAGCCCCAAAATGCCAAAAAGATCTATGTCGTTGATATGAGGAGGGGATCTAACCATTGGATTCCTTGCTTGGAATGGACATGGGTGCATGAATGCGTACCATGCGCCAGTGAGTCAAGAAGATAGGTGAGAGTGGTGGGACCCGATGATGTCACTGAAAGTGACATGGACCCTCCTGAATGTAGCACGTGCCACAGTTGTGAAGGGCGATAGCTGTTCTATGGGTTGGATAATAAAGTAATTCACGATTTCGGGGATTCGCGAGATAAGAGCATGGGATCTCGCCATTGAAACTCGTGAAGTCACGAGTAGCGAGAACGCGAGGAGAAAAGTCAACATTGCTTCTTGGGGTTTCATGAAAGGGAGGTGTCAGGGTTGGATGCCACAACTCACGAAGGTGCGAGTAGCGAAGAAGTGTTGGAACTTAGCCCTAGACTACAATCATGCATAGCAAATTCTAGCGAAAAGGTAGCCATACCCGCATCGCATGGAATTTGCAGAGCCGAACGAGAGCTCATAAAACTTATTTAAATCGAAACCTCTTTTGTACTTGTTCGTATTGGCTTATAAATGTTGCGGATTGTATTGAAGTTTTAATGGCCTAACGAAATTCGAATTGAATTGCACAGTGCATGTGCAAAGTTCAATGAGAATCAGAACTCCAGTTAACCAACGTCAAGTATGGAGTTGGAAAAGGTGCAGATTTCCCCCGAAACAGAGGACAAACAAGAAGGAAGGTATGTCAATGTGGAAGTGGAAGGATCGAACTCTAATGGGCATGGAAAAAAGAAGGATAAGGAAGGACATATGATGAAACTCATTGAAGGATTGCAGAAAGATGCCCAGGCTCGCCTAGCTGATAGCCGAAATCTCATGAAAATTAGGGATTGGTAGGGTGAATTCAACTTTAAAATGTTGAAGAGCCCGGAAAGAATAGAAAAGAAATTGGAGAAAGGGAGTGATACAAGTAGATCAAGAAGTGTCAGAACCTCTGAGAGGAGAATAAGATTGAGGAGTGGTAACAGACATTACCATCTCTCCCCAAAGCATTTTGGCAAGGAAGCATACAGTAGTTCAAGATCATCTCCTACTAGAAAACACCGAAAATCTGGAAGGGATGAATTGAAAGGGGAAATCAACAAGATTAAACCACATACATTCGATGGTGAACATAAGAAGGAGGAAGATATCGAAACATGGTTGCTAGGTATGAAGAAATACTTCCAACTGTAGAATTATTCTGCCTAATCAGAAGGAAGAATTGCAATGTACCAACTGAAAGGAAAAGCATCCATGTGGTGGGATCAGTTGGTGCAGGTGCAACACATCAGAGAGAAAGAGGTCACTTGGAAGGAATTTAAGAGGTATTTCGAGAAGAAATACTTCACTAAAAGGTACTATGACAGAAAGATGAAGGAGTTCTTCGAACTCAAGTTGGGCAGCATGACCATTGATGAGTATGAACGAAGTTTTCTAGAACTACTAAAGTATGTTCCATTCATCAAAGATGAGGCTATCAAAATTTAGAGGTATCTGAGTGGAATGCCACCTTCCATTGGTGACAAGATTCAATATGACGATCCTAAGACCATGGAAGAAACCATAATAAGGGAGAAATGCATATATGAACAGAAAATATAAAAGCCTACCTTTCGAAAGGCTTGGGATGACCAGAAGAGGTTTAAGAAAGAATAGAGGCAGAAGGGAAACAAGCCTCCCTTTTTCAGGAACAGTCCTTGGGGACAGCCATATTTTAGAGAGCCCAGGAAAATTGAAGGGAGTGAGAAGATGCCAAGGCCGCCACCTATTGAGTGTTGGGGCTGTAAAGGGAATCATAGGTACAGAGACTGCCCCCCCAGAAAAGATAAAGCGAGAACTGTCCATACTGTTCAGCAAGATGAAATAGTGGAGGATATGGGCAGCAGAACGTTGAGGATCTACGCAGCCCTAGACAACAAGCAAGTAGAATTTCAATCACACATGATTGAAGTGGAAGGTATGGTCAACAACTAACCACTTTATATTTTAATTGATTCAGGGGCTAGCCATAGTTATATAGATCCTAGAGTGGTGGAAAGTTTTCATTTAAAAATAAGCAAACATGAAAAGTCTTGGCTAGTGAAGTTGGCCACAGGAACCAAAAGGAAGGTCATTGAATTGGTTAAGTCATGTTCAGTAGACATGAAAGGAATGAGCACTAAGGATGAATTGAACGTTTTTTCTTTAGGCTCATACGATTTCTTAATTGGGATGGACTGGTTGGACCAGAACCATGCCCTTCTAGATTGCCATATAAAGAGGTTTACATGCTTGAACGAAGAGGGAAATCAGGTAACAGTCCAAGGAATTCCTAGAGCTGTGGCTGTTAGGGAAATCTCAACCATGTAGCTGAAGAAATGTTATCGAAAAGGCTGTCAATTATTTGCAGCTCGGGTGGAAGAAGCATCCCAAGATGTAGTCTCAAATCTGGAAGATCACGAGGTACTCAAAGAGTTCAAGGACATATTTCAGGAGGTACCTGGACTACCTCTGAAGAGGGACATCAATTTTTCTATAAATTTGATGCCTGGAGAAACTCTAGTTTTGAAGGCTCCTTATAGAATGAGTATGCCAGAGTTGAAAGAGTTGTAATTGCAGCTCGAAGAACTACTAAAGAAGGGATACATTCACCCCAACGTGTCACCTTGGGGAGCCCCTATCCTATTCATGAAGAAGAAAGATGGGACATTGAGGCTGTGCATTGATTTCCGACAGTTGAATAAGGTAACTGTCAAGAACAAGTATCCTCTGCCAAGGATCGATGATCTTTTTGATCAATTGAAGGATGCGAAAATATTTTCAAAAATAGATCTCAGATCTGGATATCACCAAGTGAGAATAAATGATGAGGACATTAGCAAGACCGCCTTTAGAACAAGGTATCGTCATTATGAATTCAAAGTGGTGTCGTTTGGACTGACAAATGCACTTGTTGTTTTCATGTGCTTAATGAATGGAGTGTTCAAATATTGTTTGGACAAGTTTGTCATAGTCTTCTTGGACGACATCTTGGTGTATTCCAAGTTAGAGGAAGAGCATGAGAAACACCTGAGGATGGTGCTGCAAGTGTTGAGAAATCACCAGCTGTACACCAAGCTAAGAAAGTGCTCATTTTATCAAAGGCAGATCCATTACTTGGGACATATTATTTCAAAAGAGGGGATCGTTGTGGATCCTGAAAAGGTTGAGGCCATCCGAGAATGGTCAGTGCCAAGGAATGTGGCAGAAGTTAGATCTTTTATGGGTATGGTAGGCTACTATAGAAGGTTTATAGCCGGATTCTCAAAGATAGCTCACCCTATCACTTCCTTGCAAAGGAAGGAGAAGAAGTTTCAGTGGACTGAAGAGTGTGAAAGCAGTTTCCAGCGATTGAAGCAACTGCTAACCAGCGCTCCAATCCTGAAGATTGTAGATCCAAATAAGGATTACGTAGTGTGCACCGATGCATGTAAGGAGGGGCTGGGAGGAGTTCTCAACCAAGAGGGATTTGTAATTTGTTATGAGTCTTGAAAGATGAAAGAGAATGAAAGGAATTATGCCACTCACGATTTAGAGCTAGCAGCAATTGTCCATGCCTTGAGGAGATGGAGACATTACCTCATGGACAAAAGATTCGAGTTGAGAACAGACCATAATGGTCTGAAGTATTTATTTGATCAGCCGACTTTAAATGCCAGACAAACCAGATGGCTGGAGTTTCTGTGCGAATATGACTTTGATATCAAGCATATCAAAGGGAAAGAAAATAAGGTGGTTGATGCACTCAGCAGAAAAGTGCACGAATTAGATGCTACAACCATTAGCATGTACAAGACTGAGATTAAAGACAAAATTTTGGAAGTTGCAAATGTTTATTTGCAGTACAGAGGTTTAGTAGCAAAGCTACAATAGCGTGAGAGGCCACAGACCAAGGAAAGTTACACCTTGGGAACCGATGGCTTACTTTTGTATAAAAATAGAGTGTATGTACCCAATGTCCAAGAATTGAAGCTGGCAATTCTAAGGGAGATGCATAACGTGGCTTGTGTTGGACATCCTGGATATCAGAAGACTATGGTAGAAGTCAAAAGCCATTATTTTTGGCCAGGTCTGAAGAAGGAAATCGTTGAATACATCACTAGATGTGTGGAGTGCCAGAAGGTTAAGGCTGATCATAGGCACCCAACAGGGTTGCTGCAGCCTTTACCCCTTCCTGAATGGAAATGGGACGTTGTAACAATGGATTTTATCATAGGATTTCCCAGAACAAGCAAGCAGCATGATTCAATCATGGTGGTGGTGAACAAGCTTACTAAAGCCACCCATTTCATTCCACTGAAAACCACTCACAAGGCAGTAGATGTTGTTGATATCTTCTTAAAATAAGTGGCACGCTTGCATGGAATTCCTAAGACAATTGTGTCTGATAGGGACCCAAAATTCACCTCAAATTTATGGAAAGGACTGTTCAAGGGATTCATAACGAATCTGAACTTTAGTATAGCGTATCATCCTGAGTCTAATGGTTAGACAAAGAGGGTGAATAGGGTAATAGAAGACATACTGAGAATGTATGTGATGGATAAACCATCAAGGTGGGAAGACTACCTTCATTTGGTAGAATTCGCCTACAATAATGGGTATCATGCATCATTTAAGATGATCCCATTCAAAGCACTTTATGGAAGAAAGTGCAACACTCCAGTGAGCTGGGATAATCCAACTAATAGAGAAGTAGTTGGGCCTGAACTTCTCAAAGAGATGGAAGATCAAATGATAAAAATTAAACAGAATCTAAAAGTTGCCCAGGAGAGGCAGAAAAGTTACACTGACAGTAACAGAACCCATAGATAATTCAAAGTGGGTGACCATGTTTTCCTGAAAGTGAAAACTAACAAGAGTTCCCTGAAGCTGGGAAGTTGCACCAAGTTGACAGCAAGATTTTGTGGGCCATTTGAGATCCTGGAAAGGATTGGGCCAGTTGCATACATGCTTGCACTACCTGCATCTATGATTGTACATAATGTGTTTCATGTTTCACTACTTAAGAAATATGTACCTGATGCTAATCATGTTATCGATTGGAATGTGATTCAGGTGGAACCAGAAGGTGTCCTGCAAGTGCATCCTATGTGCATATTGGACAGGAAAAGAAAATAGCTCCGGAATCGAGCCATAGAGCTTGTAAAGGTCTAGTGGACATGGTACGGTCTTGAGGATGTGACATGGGAGCATGAAGAGGTTATGCGAGCAGAGTACCCACATCATTTTGAAAATTTTGAAAGGCTTGCAGAGACACTGTAAGTTGCACTGAGGACAATGCAAAAATAAGGGAGGGGGATTGTAATGTCCCCAAGGCCGAGCCCAGTTGTAAATCTGGTGTATGAAATGAATTGTAAATATATGTTATAGGTTGGTGAGCCAAGTTTGTATAATCCGGTGGGCTTATGTGATTGTTAGGCCAGAGAGCCTAAGGGTTGGAGGCCAAGGGCCTGATCTTGTACTTGTATGTATGTAGAACATTTAATAAAATTGAAAACATCGCCAAGTGCAGATCGACCATGATGACTGAGTGAAGGGGGATTGAGCATCCATAGAGTGGGAAAGTAATTAGGCGATTGAAGGAGGGAAAAAGGGGCTAAGTGTTTAGCCTAGTGGGATTAATCCTAGTAATAATATTTTATTATTATTCCAAAAGAACATGTGCCATTCCTGGAGAAATCCTCGTGTGTTCCTGAGAGTAGAAAATCTCATGTTGTCTTTGATAATTAGTGTGCATCCTCTATCCGACTGATCGAACCCATGCGTGGAGGCTCTGTTCCAAAGCCGTGACCATGAGACCATCCTGTCATTGCTGAACTAGTTTGGGAAAGCCTGTGTCTATTTTCCCTATGGGTTGTTATGACCATGCGTTACTAGACTGCGTGTGGCTTGTTGGCCTGGGATCGATTATCTCTAGGTGAGAGAGTGCACAAAGGAAGGAGAGGAGTCCTGGAAGGAACCCTGTAGCTATCACAGAGCCTGGAGACTTCTAGTCTGGTTTATTGCTATAACCCAAGGCAAGGGAGGTTAGCAGTCGAAGGACTGTCTAGGTGACAGAGAAGGTGTATACTCCTGGGGTGTAACAGGCATGTGGGGAATGAGGGTCTGTGGGCAGTGAGCATGAGAGGTTCCTGGGAGAGAATCCCATCCATGTGGTTGTGTGTTGTTTTCCCTGTAACCTCAGCCTAGCCTAGGATTCCTTGTCTAGGGGTGGAGCTTAGTCCCAGCTCAGGGGTGACCCACTGCTGAGCTTGATGAGCAGTGCGGTCTAATATTGGGAGGTTTGTGGAAGGCCTGCACTTGGTTTGTGGAATCTACCATTGATTATGCTTTATTTATGTTTGCATGACTGTGCTTCTTATATTACCATGAATTTTGTTGTGTATATGAATTAATATTAAACGCTATTGATTGTTAATTATAGCAGTAAATAATATGTTTCACTCTGAGCTTAAATCTGTTTATTTGTTTAAATGCATGTGGATTATATAATGCATGTATGAATTATGTACAAAGTGGTGTTATAGATTTCTTTTAAGAGCGTTTAAGACTTGGTAGCCATAAAAGGTGCACTACACCCCCTCCCTACATCGTAAGGAAATAAATGGCCTTGACTTAGACATGTCAAGACCTAGGACTAAACCTAGACATAGAAAGATCTAGACATGGAAAGAATTGAAGCATTACCTATACATATACGATGACCATGACATAGACCTAGACCATGACATGGACCAGAGCATAGAGCTAGATCTAGATTTAGATGATGACCTAGATCTTGACGTAGACCATGACCTATACCATGACATTAGATGACGAACTAGAGCTTGATGTATACCATGAAATAGACCCCCCCTAGCTCCATTTAAGCCTATGCATACATTATTCTCAACCCTTAACCTCTTATACACTCGATCCTTGAGTGAATTATGCATATACCTTTTGTACAACCCTTCCACCCACATCAACCACATCTTGGTGCTCTAACCATTTCTCTATCATTGAAAACACTTTCAATTCTAATCCCTTAGGCCTTAGTTTTCCCCATAACCCTATACATATTTATTCATAAAGATGTTTGGTCTATAATAATGCTTTATCTATTGGATTAAGAGAGTGCACACGCTTTTGTGACTTGATTGAGCTATAGTTGTTGGTTTTTTATGCTCAAGAGGAACATGCTCGCTTTAGTGCATACGTATTCTAGGAACACACATGCGTTCTTGCTAGGAATCTTTTGGTGCCAAGCACACTCTATCATCTCATATATTTCAAGGACAACAAATAATCCACGACATCTTCAGAAAAAAAATAGCACACACGAACATGTTTTTTCTTATTTTAGTGTTCTTGTTTGATTCATTGAGAGTTTTGTGCTATTGCCAAACCATTGTAGGAAAATTTCGAAGGCACATTTGTCAAGTGCAATTGGAATTGTTATTTGTATCTTCTTGGAATTGGAAGACAAATTTTTCCAAGTGTAATTGGAATTGTTATTTGTATATCTTGTGTCTTCTTGGAATTGGAAGATAAATTTTTCCAAGTCCAATTGGAATTGTTGTTTGTATCTTCTTGTGTCTACTTGGAATTGGAAGACAATTTTGTCCAAGTGAAATTGGATTTTTTGTTTGTATCTTCTTGTGTCTTCTTGGAATTGGAAGAAAATTTTGTCCAAGTGAAATTGGAATTGGAATTGGAATTATTAGATGTGTATTCTTTTGTAATACAAAAACAAATTTATCCACTTGATCGTTCCTTATTACATAATGCAAAGAAAAAATCGTGGTGGGTGTTTGGAAACCAATTTTTATCTTTAAACATGGGGAACTAACGAATTCGAGAAAGAAAGTCCTCGAGGAAAAAAAAAAAAGATCGAAAAGGTAGACGAATAAAAAGAAAAAGAAAAATTAAGTATGTCAAAGTGTAGGCTTTCAGAAGAGGGAAATCCAATTTCTGGCATAATAGTTGTTGTTATTCTTTTTCCTCCATCACCAGAAGCAAAGTGCAGGAGTTAATTAGAGAGAAATACATTTAGTATCTCATCAAGACAACTTGTTGTGGATGACCAGATGATGGAGGATTTTCTTGAAGTTGATTATACAATGGATGAATATAGATAATCAATCGATGTACAACATTGTGGTGAAGAAGTTCCTTTGGTGCAATCTCTTGTTGGACAGTCAAATGTTCCAGAAACTAGTCAATCTGATGTCCACTCTCCTCCCACAGGTGATATTCCAGTGATTGAAGGGGAAAGAAATGAAACAATGTTAACTCAATAGCATCGAGGTCAAGAGTGTCAGAATAGGGGTTCATCGTCCCTACCTAGATTCAGTAGTGTGTAGTGAAGAACTCCTAAACGCATTCAGATCGATGAAAGTGGTCTAGCATCACTTGAAGGTAAGTTACCTAACCATACTATTAGTTATCACTCTTATAAAATCATTAAAAAATATTTTTAACCAAAATACGATGCTACTAAATGTCAATTATTTTTAGCTTTGTTAAAAGCTAGAAGTTTGACCGCTGTTAGGAGAAATTTAGGCATTAAAACAGTCAAAAGTGTAGAAACAAGTCATCATATCGTTAGAATATATATATATATATAATATACAATTTGTTACTTCCCAAGTATGAGTTTGTGACTTCATGAAGGACTTCGTCGAATAGACATGACATTATCTGCAGCATGTCCATGTGGATTGATGGTAGGAAAAGCATTTTATAATATGAAGAGATACATTTCCTGTTGGTATTTTGTTATTAGTGGTTGATTTTGTTGAGAACTACACCCTTCAACTACAAAATGAGATTCAAACACAATATTATCACTCGGAGAAAGTCGACATAATGGTCCATATCACATACAGGAATGGAACAAACAGTAATGAACAAAACATAGTTATATCAACAGAGTATCACTTAAACATAAGAGATGATCGGTGCCATGACTTAGCCTACATACAACAATGTTTTCAATTTTTATACAATCACCTTAAGGAGAAGAAAATATAGATGGATGAACATTGGATTTGGTCAGTTGGTTGTGTAGGTCAGTTAAAAAATGCTCATGTATTTCAATGGTTGCCTATGTTGAACAAAAAACTAAAGGTACCACACATTTGGAAATATTTTGAGTCTGAGCATGGGAAAGGGGAGCATGATGGAGAAGGTGCATGCATAAAAAGAGTGTTACACAGGAAATAAATGAAGTTCACAACTACATCCCTCATTCGAGATGAAAAATCCATTGTTAAATTGTGTTCTTCAGTAATGGGATAGGGAAAGGGAACTCGTGAAGACCAATCACATAGGAAATGACATGTACATAGACATTTTTGGGAGGTGGTAAATGTATATCGATCACATTGGTATGAATGCAAAACAATCTAGGGCACCTGCGGATTACATTTAGTTAGAACATCAGACAATGCAATAGTTAAAATATGGGCAATAAAATTCTCTTACTTATGTGGTCCATGTAGTAGTAATGAATGGGATGATAGTCAATCGACAGACTGGGTTGATAGATGGGATCGTGTATAACTCCCCATTGGTCAACACATAACTATGGAATTATCCCAGTTGGAGGAGGAACAATCAAGTATTTCAACAGATTATGATCATGTCTCAGATATCATACTGTCAGGTTGATTGATTCCTTCTATCAAATTTTAAATAACTAGCATTAATGTTTTATGCTTTGGTCATTTAGTGGACTCACATATTGGCACTCCATTTTTTGCATGACACATATACGTAGTGGTTTACCCAAGAGATAATGAATGGGGAACTGATTATTGGTTGACAAGATTCTTAGAGGGAAAGAAAACCCTCATGTGATTAGTAACAAACTTCTAAGGCATCGAATTTCTGATTGGGTCGATGGTTATTAAAGGAGAATATATGAAACAAGATGAAAGAACAAGAAAGAAAGGTGGTTATGTATTTCAATATTATAAACCATGTCAAGTCATATACCAGTTTACAAACTTGGTTATCAGTACAAACCTCCAACTACAAACAATATCAAGAAAGAACTCATAAAAGGTACGATACTTATTGCCTTACTCTGAGTGTGAGAAGTTAATTGAGACCATCAATATTATAATTGATCTCAATGGTATACTTGAATGATCATAGGTATGTAAAAGGAATAATTGTCTTCATTTTGGCCGTTGTTGAAATATTTGGAATGTTGTTAAAATATACCTTGCCTAAAAATATTATGGTATGTAAAATATTTTGTCTGCTGTTAAAATGTACCTTTCCATGCCATGCCTTTCCTTGTCATTCCTTCACTTTCCTTTCCTTGCCTTCACTTTCCTTTCCTTTCTTTTCATTCACCTTCCATGTTATACCTTTCCATGCCATTACATACCTTTCCATGCCATGCCTTGCCTTTCTATTCCTTCACTTTCCTTGCTATGCCTTGCCTTACCATCCCATGCCCTGCATTTCCTTCACTTTCCTTCACTTTCCATTCCATGCCTTTACTTTCCTTACCATGCCATTCCATCCCATGCATTGCCTTTCCTTTCTTTCCTTTCCTTGCCTTTCCATGCCTTCCTTGCCTTGCCTTCCCATGTCTTTCCTTGTCATGCCTTCCCATGCCATGCCATGCCTTCCCATGCCATGCCTTGCCTTGCCTTTCCTTGTCATTCCTTGCTTTACCATTTCATGCCTTTCTTTACCTTTCCTTCCCATTCCTTGACTTTCCATGCCTTCCCATTCCATGCCAAAAAATAAAATAAAAAAGAAAAATAACAAAGAATTAAAAAAAATAACAAAAATAACAAAAAAAGAGACATTGCAATGAAACAAGAATAAAAAAAAAGGAAGAATTGTCATGCCTCACAATTAAACCCTAGGAATACACCTTGACACCTTTTATTACATTTATGCCATAATTTTCCACCCTTTAAGGATTCCATGTCTTGAATATTATAGGGTTGCCATGTGTCATCTTTCATTTCAGCATGCATTTGTTATCTAAACCCTAGTTTAAGCTTGCATTTTTGGGCCCTTTCATTTAATGATTACTTGTTTTAAGGGTTGTTATATGTGTTCTTATATTGCCTTTCCTTTGCATGCCCTGCCATGCCATGTATTTCATTTCCTTTCCTTGTGATTCCATGACTTCACTTGCCTTGCCTTTCCTTTCCATGCCTTTCATTCCCTTGCCTTTCCTTCCCATGCCTTGCCTTGCCTTGCCTTTCCTTCACTTTCCTTAACTTTCCATTTCATGCCTTTCCTTTCCATGCCTTTCCTTTCCTTGCAATGCCTTAACTTTCCTTCCCTTTCGTTTCCATGCCTTGCCTCCCCATGCATTTCCTTTCCTTTCCTTTCCTTCCCATGCCTTTCCTTTCAAGTTTCCATGCCTTCCCATGCCATTCCATGCCTTTCATTTCCTTTCCTTGTCATGGCTTTCCTTCCCATGGATTCCCATGCATTTCCTTCCCATGCCTTCCCATGTCATTGCTTGCCTCACCTTTCCTGTCCTTCACTTTCCATGCCATGCCTTGCCTTTCCTTGCTTTACCTTACCTTGCCATGTATTAACTTTCCTTTCCTTGCCTTTCTGTGCCATGCCCCCATATTCCTTGCCTTGCCATTCCTTTCCTTTCCTTTTCATTCCTTTCCTTTCCATGCCTTGCCATGCCATGCCTTGATTTTTCTTTATGTTCCTTACCTTTCCATGCCATGCCATGCCTTTACTTAGCCTACCTTTCCTTGCCTTACCATTCCTTGCCTTTCCTTTCCATGCCTTCCTATGCCTTTCCTTGGCATGCCTTCCCATGCCTTTCCTTTCCATTCCTTTTGATGCCTTGCCTTGCCTTGTCATGTCTTCCCATGCCATGCATTGCATTGTCTTTCCTTTCCATGCCTAGACTTGCATTTTCTTTCCTTTCCTTTACTTTCCCTCCCATACCTTGAATTCCCATGCTTTCACATGCAATCCCTTTCCTTTCCTTTCCTTGCCTCCACTTGCCTTCAATTTCTTTCAATTTCCATGCCATGCCTTGCCTTGTCATGCCTTCACTTTTATTTCATTTCCTTGCCATGCCTTTCCTTTCTTTCCTTCCCATGCCTTGACTTGCCTTTCCATGCCTTTCCATGCATTGCCTTGCCGTTCATTCCCATGAATTTCCTTTCCATGCCTTCCCATGCCTTGCCTTTCCTTCCCATGCCTTTCCTTTCCTTTCCTTGCCATGTCATGCCTCACCTTGCCTTGCCATGCCTTGCCTTTCCTTTCGGTGCCTTTCCATGTGTTTCCTTTCCTTTGCTTACCTTTCCATGCCATGCCATCCCTTTCTTTACCTTTCCTTCTCATTCCTTTCCTTTCCTTGTCATTCCTTGCCATTTATTTTTTTATCAGGCTAATTGTTAAGTGTGGACATAAATCAATCCCACTAGATTCACTACAAAACTGGAACAAAACAAGACAATACACTACTCTTTCCTTAGATTCGATTATCAAATGAGAAATTGATCTATAACATACCTTTTAAGTATTGAAGATACAACTTCGCCAATGCAATCCAAAAATCGTGCAATGCAATTCAAGACCAAAAAAGCAAAAAACCATGCAATTTCACTTCTTCAAATGCAACGATGCCCCCAATCTAATGAAAAGAAAGAAATAATATTTTTTGTTTTAAAGATAGATAAAAGAAATAGAAACTCGTTATAAGATAAAGCAACCCAAACAAATTTTCTCTTTTAACATGAACTAATCTATAAAAGAAAAGAAGTTCTTTCACCAAACAATTGTAAAGAAAAAACAATGTTTTGTAACAGAAAGACACTCAAAGGAAGAGATCAAATCTTTCAAAATAAAACCAGTTAAAACAAAGAAAAGATGGCTAAAAATAGATTCAAAGATGTGAAGCAGACTGTAGTCAGACCCAACAAATCAGCCCAAACACTTATCACATATTTGGGCAGGGAAAATGATCAAAAAACATTTTTTTTTCACAATCGTCTCAGGTTGTTAGACTAACACAACGCGGCAATCCTTGATCACCAAAGGAAAGAGAACAAATACAATGCGTAGATGTTGCAATGTGTCAAAAGGTAGGGTGTATTGATCCTATATCTCCACACTGTCCCTCAAAGCAGGGTGAGACGATCAAACTAAAAATGAAAAAATAAATAGTAAGAAGGTTTTTCTAGTGAGGTTTAATAGTCAGAGAGTCAAGCTGGATCTTCCAGTGACTCAAAATAGAATCCAAGCAATCAAAGAAAGAAAGCAAGGAAAACTAGGAAAACAATTCATCCCCAGTGGAGTCACCGATTTTGTTATCAGGCTAATTGTTAAGTGTGGAGACAAATCAATCCCCCTAGCTTCACTACGAAACTAGAACAAAACATGACAATACACTACTCTTTCCTTAGATTCGATCATCAAATGAGAAATGGATCTAGAACATACCTTTTAAATATCGAAGATCCAACTTTTCCAATGCAATCCAAGCTCTACCACGAGGCTTATGCAGAAATATATGCAAAGGAACACAAGCCAACGAAGACAAGAATAACATAGTATACTTGATATAAAACTATGTACGTGATCAAGGAATCAGACAATATGAACAAATAACATTCATATAGGAAATAAAATTATATCTATATTAAATAATGGATGGAGATATTACAACCAAAGCCTTGATGTAATAAGGTCCCTTACAATAGTTCCTTGCTTCCCACACACTTCTAATCCACAGATTCTATGAATATAGATATGAAGGCTACTCAAAATATATCTTGACAAAGAAAAGCTCAAAACCACTCTAACCAAGCTAACAATCTCAAGCCAAATTTCCCATCTAACTTTCTCCATGAGAGCTCCTCTCCTTTTATAAGATGAAGAGGATAAGGTGAGGAGGTTAGGATGATCCCACTAAATCATGAAATAAAATAAGATCCAAATCGTTCATAGGCCACCTCACCATAGAAGCTTCTCTTTCTAGAAACATCGAGAATATGCTCGTTTTTCCCACATAGGAAAATCATCACACCCTAGCCATAGGGTAGCCTGTAGAAACATCGCAATATAGCTTCATAGTAGAGTGTAGAAATCAGGTATCGTTGCACCCTACGTATAGTGCAGCCTGTGATGATGTTCCTTAATAGGGTTTTTAGAAAAAAAAATACAACTTCTCTCAGGCAAAGTTCTTCTCCCTTCTTTCTTCAGGAATTCAAGCCACTGACCCCTCTGAAGGCAACATATAGGTTTACATCATTAACGGTCATAGGGGTGATGAAAATAATGTGTAACACCTTTCCTTGTCATGCCTTATCTTAGCACTCTGTAATTTTGTCTAGCTGATAAACAAATGACAGAGGTAACTATTTCAACCAACTTTAGAGCTGGGTACTAGCATTCCTAGCTTAGAGAGGGTGCTCTCATGTCACTTGATATTTCTTTGGAAATCGGTGGCTAGATTTAGTTTGTTTCAGGGGTTTTTATAAAGTTGTTGACAAGGAAGGGGAGGGACACTTAGGGCTATGGATTCGAAATTCTGAAAGTGAATGAAAACAATGACTAACCGGTAAAACTCTCCAGAGGATAAAGGATAAATGAGGCAATGAATCTGAGTTATAAATTGTATTTATGTAGAGTGTAAGAAGAAAGATAAAACAAGTAACTACATCAGAGCATTACTGCAATGAATTCTGAATTAGTTAGGAAGAAAATCACACAGTTTAAATTGCTTAAGCCGAGAGCATCACAAGATGAATTCTAAGCTTTTAAATATCCTTTTTAAACAGAAGAAAGTGATAATGGAATTTAAGAACACAAGAAATACATACTATGAGAGAAGACAAAACTCATATCACCACCATTAGAATCTTTTCATAGAGACTTCAAAAGCTTTTGCATATGTATTCAATTCAGCTCCAAAAAATTACAATTGAGTTCAGAACAACTAAAAATGTGCCCTTGCACTTTTGCCAACATTAATTCATTCGAAAGTTCTATCATTTATACAATTTGAGCTTCTACCAACTAGAAACCGATTACAATATATGAACTAAAACATTTCAGCTTCTAAAACTGACTATAATAATTACATTCGATAGTTTTGGTATGGGAACTGATTACAATGACCGATAAAACAAAAAATTCTTCGTTCATCCACAGTCGATTCCTCCGAATCTTCAGATTCTATCTTCGCCATTTTTCCTATTTGGTCTTCTGTCAAATCTGCCATCCTAGTGACACTTGGAGGCTATTTGCTGGTTCCTGGAAAATTTCATGTTGTCTTTCCTAGCCACACCATCTATTTCCACTGTAAGTCATAAGGGATCTCCTAATCCATCATTTCCTTTATCAGGATCTCCAGGTCAATGCAAGTGGCATAAGTCATGGTTGTTAGCTCGATATTTACTACCTTGAACTGATTTCAGATCTCAGAATATGTGGTCAAATATTCCACCAAATTTATTCCTTTCAAGTTTTCCTCTAGGTCTTCAAACTTGGAGTGATCCATTCTACATTGGGTGAGGTGAGAGTTGTATTCCTCCTAATCATATAATTTCCCTTTTCCATACCAAAATGGTGGGAGGCCTTCGATGAAAAACTCTTCAAATAGATCCTTGAATTCCTGTATACTCTGCTCCATCTATATGGATTTGGTTTGAACTGACTTGAGAAAGTTATGCTTGGCAATGATCCTCCTAGCCCAAATGATCAATGTAGTCTTATCCTTGACCCTAATGGTCTAAAGTTCAATAGTGGGAATGGAATTTAGCATATTTATAGAATTCTAGGCTCACTCTGAGGGTTTTTTCGCCAGTTTCTCATTCACGACAATGCACCTGCTTCTGGTTGTGATGGCCATGCTATCTTTGTCATTTATGAAATTTAGGTATACCCTAAACTTGGAAGCTTCAACAGAAATAGAGTCTCGAATTATGTGTTTGGCTCCCTAAAAAATTCCTTTACCTTTCAACCTTGTCTTCAACTTGTCTACTCTTTCCTGCAAAGCTTGATTTTCTTTTTGGGATTGGGCCATCTTCTCATCCTTTATTTTCATTTCTTGTTGTAGCTTGTCTATAACTCCCTTAAGGATTTTGATTTCTCCTACCTTCAAGCTAACTTGTGACATAGCCTAGACAAGTCCTTTAGTGTTTGACCCAACTTCTGTAGTACAAGGTACTTCTACAACCATGTTTCATACTTCTACCTATCCTTGTGACCAATCCTCCTTTTCTTTCTCCAGCTACAATACTTTGGCCTTGTAATTCAATGCTTCATTTCGAAATGTCTCTTTCTCTTGTTCTAGATAAACCAACTTTGTTGTTTGTGGATTCTTTGTGGCATACATCTTTAGCCTTTTCTTCAAGATTTGATTCATCTTTTATTTCTCTTCTAAGGAATCTTTTACCCCTTGAGGGCCTTCAAATTCTAATCTCTTGACTTGAGTCTACCAAGCTCTGTTGCATACTTTTTCTTGCCTCAATTTCCCCTCCAACTTAAGTGCATGAGTTTTCAACCTTGAAATATTCAAGCTCAGACTCAGGTAGTCTGAATACAACATGTCATTAGTGTTTCTATGTAATTTCACCTTGTTTGGGGCACTGATATTTTCATAATGTAGCTTAACTTCAGACACTTTATCCTCATTTTCCACTACTATGTTGAGTGTCTTCTTCTCTATATCCCTAAATGAGAACATAGAAGAATTATGATGAGAAATAATTTCTACCTCAGGTATCAACTCTCTCATTTCACTCATGGAAATTCTTCCTTTCATAGCATATTGATTTGCTAAATCTTCTTTAGATTGGTAGACTGCTCCAGGTGCTTTATCAAAAATCTGGTTTTTGATGCTAAAAGCTCTTGAGCTGCTTTCACTTTGGGGAATGATTCTTTTACCAGCTTCTTCCTTGATGGTGCCACTCTCTGTTAAGCCCTAAATAGTGGCTCATTACCCCTTAATTCAGGCATACTACATTAGTAATGTTATTTTATTTATTTCGGCTTTAGTCAATTAGTTTTAATTATACCTCCTAGTCTCCTATATATACAAAGGAGACATTTTCATTTGGAATCATCTTGTATTTGGACATTTATGTGGGCATAAGGACGTTTCCCCCTCGAAGAGGCTTATTATCTAAATTTCTCTCTTTTCCAAGGCATTGAGTATGTATTTTGATTTTTTTCTATGCTATATTGATATTTGGTTCCTAACATATGGTATCAGAGCTCAAGGTCTTGGGCTTTCGCTGCTACATCTGAGACACCTTGGCATTTTCGCTATAACATTTTTTCTACAACGATTCAGAAGGAACATCTTGGAGGATACTTAGTAGACGAATAAAGGTATGTTGGATTAAAATTTCATCTCCTGAGGCCTTATACTTTCGGAGATACAACCTTTGTAAGATATGGTTTTGGAATCATCCTGAATTGAGACATTGAGGATATTCTCAAAAACTTGTAAGGTATCTGTGGTAACAATTTCAGCGTCTGTGTCATCTTAAATTTGAATATACACCCTGTGGAAGATAGGGTATCTGACTACTCCTATTGACAAGTCTCAAGTAGGTATTTCAGGTAAAAAAATCATAAATTATTCCTAGAGTATCCAAATTGAGTGAGACTAGTTGCATTAGATAGTGGACATCCCATAGTAGTTCTGGTATGGGTTTCATAAGTTTATATCAATTATTTTGTGTGGGGCATGCTATACAAGTGAGATCTCCTAGAAAGGCCAAAAATCAGAAAGTTGTGGGGAAGTTACCGTAAATTCCACTTGGCACATCCAATTTTTATCAGACCTATGGCATTGCAGAGAAGAAATATCAAAGACCTACAAAAAATAAAATTTCATACTCAGAAGTGCCGAAATTTTGGAGATACAATAAAAGGAAGATTTTTTAGTAGAACCACCTCAAAATCAAGGTTTAAAGTGATACTTGGCCAACATGCCACCAAAAAAGGGAAATTCTACACCAAATAAGCCTCCAGACAATCCTACTTGGACTCTTGATGAAGGTGAAGAAATGTGTAGGGACATAAATGATTTACAAAAGAAGACAATAACAAAATATGAACTAGAAGAGATGATGGATTCAACAGAAGCTACGTTGGAGGTAATAAATACTAAGATGAATGATTTAAAAGGGGAGATCATAGAAGGATTGAAAAAATTCATAATAGAGAGGAAACCTGAAAGTGAAAATGTATCCCATGAAATTCATGATGAGGAAACAAGGAAGGTGAATCAAGAATGGAGAAACTCCAACTTTGGTTTGAATACCAACCATGTTCGTAAGATCGATATGAGGAAGCTTGATGGAAAGGACCGAATCACATGGATACTTCATATGGAGCAATTCTTTGATCTACATAATGTGCCACATACACAAAAGGTACTAATTTCTTCTTTATATTTAGAACCCATTCCATTTTTATGGTATTGATGGCTTTGTTCTTGCAAATCACTTGTCACTTGGACAATTTTCATGGAACAAATGATAGCACACTATGAGGATAGAAAGAGCACTACATTATTTAGCCAATTGATAAATCTGAAGCAAAAGGGTTCAGTTACAACGCACATTAAGAACTTCCAAAGATTGAATATAAAGGTAAAATGTATTCCAGATGAGCACTTGATTAATGTATTCATAGGAACTTTGAAGGAGAATATTCAACATGAGGTTCGCCTTTGGGAACCCAAATCATTGGAGAATGCATTTAGGGTGGAAATAAATGTTGAAAGTAAAAATATGGCTATGGCTACTAGAAGGACCAACCCTAACATCTATAGAGAAAATAATGCTCCTTCTAAAACACCTCAACCTACAAGGATGACACCTCAATAATTGGAGGAAAGAAAAGCAAAAGGTTTATGCTTTAATTCTGACAACAAGTACACTAAGGGAAATAAGTGTGGTGAGAAGAAATTGTTCTACATAGATTGTGAAGAGGAAGAAGAACAAGAACAAGAACAAGAACAAGAACAAGAACAATATCAAGATGAAAACGTAGAAGCAATTTCGTCTAAAGCGTTGACTCCCACGATATCGTGTAATGCATTGGCTAGAATTAAAACTCCTCAAACCCTCAATATCGAAGGATATATCAAAAAGAAAAAGGTAATAGCCCTAATTGATTCTACCAGTACTCATAATTTCATTCACTATAAATTAGCCAAAGATCTCAATTGCTTTGTATATCCAGTGCTAGAGTTTCAAGTAATAATTGCAGATGGAGGAACTATCAATTGCTTAGGAAAATGAAATAAGATCAATATTACTATGGGGGAATATGTAATGAATAGTCCAATGATTTCTATACCCATTGGTGGTGCTGATGTTGTACTAGGAATCCAATGGTTACAATCATTAGGAACAATGGCTTTTAATTTTCAAGAACTTTTCATGAAATTTTCATTGGAAGGAAAAGAAATTGAGTTAAGAGGTATCACTGGGAAACTCGGTAAGGTGATAAGCTCTAATGACATGACAAAATTATTGAAAAAGGGGCATCAAGGTGTTATTCCACAACTATGCTCACTAGATGTTCAAATATCTAAGCCATCTATTCCTTAATATCTCCAAGGGATCATTGATAAGAATTCCAAAGTATTTGAAGATATTCCCAAAGGTATTCCACCGAGTACCCACTCGAAATCATGATCATTATATTCACCTAATTCTTGGGAGTGTTCCTCCTAACATTATGCCATACAGATACCCTTATGCCCAAAAGAGTGAAATTGAGCACATGGTTGAAGAGATGTTAGAGGATGACATTATTAGACCTAGCCAAAGTTCTTACTCTGCACTAGTGGTAGTGGTATTCAAGAAAGATGGCTCATAGCATATGTGTCTATATTATAGAGAGCTCAACAATATCACTATTAAATATAAGTTTCCCATTCCCATCATTGATGAATTGTTATATGAACTACATGGAGCAATCTATTTCACAAACTTGGATCTTTGTTCAAGGTATAATCAAATTAGAATGATGGAAGAAGATATCCAAAAAAAAACATTCTGAACTCATGAAGGCCATTATGAATTTTTGGTCATACCTTTTGGCCTTACAAATGCACCTTCCACATTCCAAGGGTTGATGAATTCCATTTTCAAGCCCTTCCTTCAAAAATTTGTGTTTGTATTTTTTGATGATATACTAATCTATAGCAAGTATTGGGTGGATCATGTGCGACATGTCGACAAGGTGCTACAACTACTAAAGGAGAAACAACTATATGCCAAACCATCCAAATGTTTCTTTGGAGTGAAGGAGGTAGAGTATTTGGGTCATATGTATCTCATCAATATGTCAAGGTATACCCTAACAAGATTAAGGCCATGATATATTGGCCGATTCCAAAAACATTGAAGAATCTTAGAGGATTTTTGGGTTTGACAGGTTACTACCACAAGTTTGTTCGGCACTATGGAAAAATAGTAGCACCTTTAATGACACTAACTTAGAAGGATGCATTTTCATGGACTTTGGAGGAAACCAAAGATTTTGAACAACTTAAAAAGGTGATGTGAAAATCTCCTGTCTTGACCACTCCAGACTTCACAAAAATCTTTATTATGGAATGTGATGCCTCGGGAAATGGAATTGGTGTTGTCCTAATGCAAGAAGGAAGGTCCCTGGCTTTTGAAATTCCTCCACTCAAGGGAAAGGACTTACACAAACCCATTTATGAGAATTAAATGATGGCAATACTACATGCATTGAAGAAATAACGTCCTTACCTAATAACTAGGCACTTCAAGGTCAAAACAGATCATGGTAGTCTTAAATACTTCTTGGAACAAAGACTATCTTTAGAAGAACAACAAAAATGGGTAATGAAGATATTGGGTTAGAATTTTGAAATCGTCTATAAAAAAGGGAAGAAAAATGTTATGGTAGATGCACTCTCAAGAAAGGATGAGGATGTTGAGGCATTTCTCTATGCTATCTCTATCATCCAACCCAATTAGATAATAGAAGCAAGGGATGAATGGAAGAATGACGAAAATGTGCGGACTCTCATTCAAAGGTTGCAACAGGATTCCAGTGCATCAGATACATTTACATGGAGAAATTATTCACTATGGTACAAAGATTGCTTATATTTATATAAGAACTCCCAACTCAAACAAAAGGTACTATTGAAATTGCACACCTCTCCAGTAGGAGGGAACTCGAGATTTTTTAAAACCTACTATATGGTCAAGAAGGAATTTTTTTGGGATGGCCTTAAAACTGATGTTCAAAGGTTTGTGGCAGAATGTTTGGTTTTCCAACAAAATAAGGTGGAAACAATTAAGACCCCAGGTCTTTTACAACCATTAGCCATCCCAAGTCAGTGTTGGGAGGAGGTTTCCATGGATTTCACTAAAAGAAAGAGTGTCATCATGGTGATTATTGATAGACTGACCAAGTACACACACTTTTGTGCACTCTCTGATCCCTTCAAATCCAGTACAGTTGCCACCGCATTCATGGAGACGATTCAAAAGCTACATGGCAGCCCAAAGATTATTTTAAGTGACAGAGATCTTATCTTCGCTAGACATTTTTGGACAGAATTATTTTCAAGTTTGGGTACTCAATTGGCTCATAGATCATCCTATCATCCTCAATCTGATGGACAATGTGAGATAGTGAACAAATTTCTAGAAGGCTACCTTCGTTGCTTTGTCTCTGATAAACAAACACAATGGTTCAAATGGTTACCCTTAGCAGAATGGTGGTATAACACTTCCTTTCATGGTGAAATAAAAATGACACCATTTATGGAACTCTATGGATACCACCCTCCTTCCATCACTTCTTCTCTAAAATAAAAATCTAAGGTTCAAGTAGTGGAATGTAGCATCAAGCATCAACAACAAGTTCTCCAAATATTAAGGGACAACCTAACCATAGCACGGAATTACATGAAACAACAAGCAGATCAACATCGTAGTGAAAGAATTTTGGAAGTAGGGGATTGGTTTTTTTTAAGACTACAACCATACAAATAGATGTCCCTCAAGAAATCTAAGAAGGATAATAAATTATCACCAAAGTACTATGGCCCTTATAAGGTGTTGCAAAAGATTGGTACTATGGCATACAAATTGGAGTTGCTTGGATCTTCATGAGTACACCCAATTTTCCATGTTTCATGCTTAAAGAAGGTTATAGGTGACAAGATCACAATTTAAACTATATTTCCATAACTTGATGAGGAAGGAAAAATCATATTGGAGCCTAAAGCCATCACTGACACAAGAATTCACCAGCTGAGGAAGAGATCCATTTTACAGTATCTCATTAAATGGAGGAAACTACCGGTTGAAGATTCAACTTGGGAAGATGAGTATTTTATACAAAAGCATCCATATTTACTCAAGTGTTGTGGAAAACACTTGTCTCAAGGGGAGGGGCATGTTATGCCCTAAATAGTGGATCATTACCCCTTAATTGGGGCATATTACATTAGTAATGTTATTTTATTTACGTTGGATTTAGTCCATTAGTTGTAATTATACCTCCAAGTCTCTTATATATATGAAGGAGACATTTTCATTTGGAATCATCTTGTATTTGGACATTTATGTGGGCATAAGGAGGTTGCCCCCTCGAAGAGGCTTATAATCTGAATTTCTCTCTTTTTCAAGGCATTGAGTACTTATTCTGATCTTTTTCAATGCTAAATTGATATTTGGTTCCCAACACTCTCCACCATATCCATACTTACTTGCTCTTTAGGCTCTTCTTCCTCCAGATATACTATCTGTGGAGATTGTGTGATCTTTATCTTTTTAGGGATACCCTGCTACTCACTAGTACCCAGGGCTTTTGAACTGCTTCTTTTGGTGTAGACACTTTCTTTGGGAACTTTGAATATCATATTCTCAGGGGTATGTTGTGTCTGAGTCTGCTATAGGTTTGTACCTACTTGTTGTGTCTAAGTAGGATGCAATATGGCTTCCATATCAACACACGTTTCCAAATTTTCCAATCTGTCAAAACCTTCAACATGCTCCTGTTCATAAGGGCCATGTTTTCTTATCAATATTCTTTTAGATATGACTTGATGTGGATCATATCTTCTCCCTTGTAGCTATGAAAATACAAACTCCTTGAGTTTGTCCTGAATATGAGATAAGAAGGATCTAGTCTTCACAACAAAGGGCCCTATGATGAAAGGAAATTTCAGGTTGGACACCTTGTGCATTTTCAAGAAATGTTCTGTTTATGAGATGATTCTTTTCATGATGAACTCTAGGGAAAAGAATCTAGGTGTCAAAAAGATATGGAGAAGGTAAGGTGCCTCTTGACAACCATATACCCAAATTATTGTAGAATGCATGAACAACACCCAATCTCTTACTCTGTTTTCTGAATTTGGTTGCAAATAACTTTTCATGTCCTCCAGGACTCTTTGCAGGCTAGTGTTGAAGATCAAGTTGTAAACTTTGGACATGATATTATTTATGAAAATAAGAATTGTGATTTCTTTTCATTCAGTTGAGATGAATGTTGTTTTACGGAACTCTTTCTTGTTTGTCTCCAGGAACATTTTCAGCAAGTATGTGTATTACCTGAAGTGCCTTAGTGATTGGAAGTTCACTAGATGTTTGTGTACATTATCAACTATGAATCCTTCAAAATAGATACGGATTGACTAACTAGACTCTGACTGGAAAAAGGTTAACAGAAAACCTAACATGACCTCAATTACATAATTGTCATTATCTAAAGTGTAATACCTAAAGTGCCTTAGTGATTGGAAGTTCACTAGATGTTTGTGTACATTATCAACTATGAATCCTTCAAAACTGATACAGATTGAATGACTGGACTTTGACTTGAAAAAGGTTAACATAAAACCTAACATGACCTCAACTACATATTTGTCATTATCTAAACCTAAAATCTGACTGGAACAGGCCCACTAGATTTCAATAACCATGATGCTTACATTCATGGGCAAGGACAGACTCTCAGAATAATGCTTGGGTTTAACAATTGTCTGCAAAAATAGGGTTTTGACCTCCGAGGGACATTCCCTATAAACTATAACTATCTTTTCCTCCTTGAAGGGTTCAGACGTTGCAAAGGGAGACTCTCGTATGTCGAGGGCATATCGAATTGATGAGATATCTACTCTACACAGAACCTCTGACCCTAATTTATTTAAAACGACCTTCTCTTCCTGTCAGTATTGTTCTGCGCACAAACCTATGAATTACAGGAAAGGGAATGTGACTTTGACGACGTAAGGGACTATGGAGGCTTGGACCGCTTCAAGAAAGGGTATCTGTCTCCCTACATTATCCAACAAATTGGCTCTGCACACAAAGACGGGTGAGACGGTCATTTTAGTTTCAAACACATCAGAGTCTTTGTCAATTAGAGTTCTTCACTTGGTGGGGCATATTTCTCTCTTATAGACAAAACCACAGGATTCATGGTGATTCGTGCCACTTTTAGCGTTCAAATTATTTGAAATAACATAAAATAATGACAAGGGCCCCCCCTTTATATACACTTCTCAATATAATGGACGAGGCAAAGTGGTTTCGAGTAGACTATTTTTTTCCCCGATATGCATCTGGTGGAGCCACGTGGTCCCGAGCCAAAACCGTGGTATTTTTATTGGCCCTCTTTCAAATAATTAACCTCTACGCTAGTTCTCCAGCTGATATGGTCTCTGACCGTTGATCTGTGGTGCCTAAGATCTATGGTTCGTTGGGTCCCATCAACTCCACACTTCCTCTAGATTTATCCCTCTTCCACTAGATGTGGCCTCGTCCTCTAGTTTATCGTACCTCTACACCTTTTTAGCCCCTCACTAAGTTCTAAAACTTGGATTCATCAAAAAATTGTTATGGTGATAACATGGGCTCCAACTGGGGATGCTATGCTCTCTGTGAGGTAGCAAAGAATAGTAGACCGAGTGCCCGTTGAATGGGCTTTAATTTAATCTTGTAATCTAAATCTATCAACCTTTATCAAAAACCCCAAATCAACCCAGCATAACCTAGGGCGTTCACCTCGGGCTTCAATTATGGTACCTTTATTTTAATTTTTTCATGCAAAAAAAAAACGAAAACGATTATGTACAATGAATGGAAAAGTTGATGATTGTTCTAAATGACATAATTTTAAGGAAACTACCATTCACAAGCCCTCCTCCAACGATGTATCCATTACTTTCCTATAGAAGATAGGCATTGTTTCCATGGTATGCTACAATCTTGAATGGTGGTAGCCATAGATGGTCAAACTTCCCATGATTTCCCTTATCTTCATTTATGGCATCCCATCTTAATACCAAGTATCTCAGTTTGAAGTCATCCACCTTGGTATGCCTGTCGAAATACTTCTTGATCTTGTCTTGGTGCTAAGGATGATTTTAAGGATAGAAATTTATTTTAAAATGTAGAAACCGTGGTGAATCTTACTTATCCTTCATATGCCAAATATAAATGTTTGGCGATATTTTTGTAAAAATATTCAAATTTCTAAGGATTTTATATAGGTTTTATAAAATTTTGGTGATTTTTAAGGTAAAATAATTTTATCCTATAGAATTTGGGCGAATCATTTTTAAAATAGCGAATCTCGTTTTTGGAAAAACCATGGAAAATTATCCCATGAGTGAAATTTATCCCCTAAAATCATCCATGCTTGGTGCAGCTGAGCATTGCGAAAATCCTTTTCCCTGGTTTGTTGCACACTGATTAGTTCATCCTTTCTTCTTCAAGTGGCATTTGTTTTTTCATCCTGTTCCTATAACAACCTCATCACTGGCAACCCCAATGTAGTAGGAAAATAGCCTTTGTGCCATAAAAAATATGAAAAGGTGAGGTGGTGATAGATCTCTTTGGCGTGATGCTTTCAGCCCATAGTGCATGGATGAGATTTTTGTGCCAGGCCTTTTGGTTATCTTCTAGCAACTTTTTTATAATTCTGGTCAAGATCTTGTTTGATGACTCCGCCAATCCATTTTCTTGAGGGTAATAATAGGTGGAGTGGCCTAGAGTTATGTTGTATTCATTGAAAAATTTCTCCATCTTTTTGGATTTAAACATTGATGCATTATCTGTGATGATTTTGAGTGGACATCCGAACTTGGACAAAATATGATCTTCCAAAAACTGGATGATAACAACATTTGTTGCTTGCCTGGTGGGAACTGCCTCAATCCACTTACTGAAGTAATTTGTTGTTGTCAGAGTCCACTTGTGCTAATATGAGGATTGTGGATGTATCTCTCTTATAAAATGAAGGCCCCACTGTCTGAAAGGTTCTTCAACAGAGATGGGTTTCAAAGGCAAAGGTTGTAGTTTTATTTTCCCATAAAAAATCCGGCATTCATGACATCTTGAAACCTCTTTATAGGCATCGGGGAAAATGCTAGGCCAATGGAACCCAACTCTCAGAATCACGTGCACAATGGTTTTCCAATAATGGTGGGCTCCAGAGTCACCCTTATGGAACTCTCTGATGGTCTTCTATGCTTCATCTTCTAGCAAGTAGCTCAATAAAATCCCCCCTGGATCCTTCCAATATAGATATTGATTTACTATACAAAACTTTGTTGCTTTCATCTTTAAGAATCTGGCCTTTGTTTTACTTAATTAAGGTGGAGCCTGCAAATATCTCAACACATAAATGATGTCTGCCTACCATGGGGAGTCAAGAAATTTCTTGGATATTTTAGGAGTTCTCTCTTCTTCTGCACCTTTGGGCAAGTCAACCATGAAATTTATTCCTAAAATTTCATAGTTGGTCTGTCCCATCAGCTTCGCAAGCCCCTGTCCCTTGATCAACTTTGTAGCTTTGATATCAAGGTCATATTCTAATAGAACAACTATTTGTTTACCCCTTTTTTCTTCAGGATCATGCTATGTTAACATATCCTTCACAAAACTACTGGGCACATAAGCGGTAATATGGGATTGCAAAATGTAAACTCTGAATTCTTTCAGGGCCTTGACTAGTGCATATGCTTGCTTCTCCATGATATCATACTTCAAGGGGGCATCCCTCAATGTGTTCCTATAATATGCTATGGGATTCTCAAAATTATGCTCATCTTTCTGTAGTAAAACACCAACAATTCTGTGCTCTGAGGCAAAAGAGAACAATATGAAGTATTTTTCAAAATTAGGACTCGCCAGTACTGGAGCCTTTTTCAATGCCACTTTAATGTCTTCAAAGAATTTTCTGGCTTCAGGGGTCCACTTTATTTCATTTCATTTCTTGAGCATGTTAGTAATATACTTTATGATTTTAGCCAAATTAGGAATAAACCTTCTCAGAAAATTCATTTTGCCTAGGAAAGATTATACCTCCTTTTTACTTCTAGGTATGCCAATTTATAAGATTCCCTCAACTCTACTGGGATCTACCTTTATCCCCTCTTTTGAAATAATGTGACCCAACAACTTTCCTTCTTCCATGGAGAAATTTGACTTCTTGGGGATCAACGAGATACCAAAATTTCTACACTTCTGAAATGCCCTTCTTAGATGCTTGAGGTGTTCTTCGTCCGAAACAAAATACACAGTGATATCATCTAGGTAGATAACAATGAATTTTTCTTTTTCATCAACAAAATCTATGTCCATAGATTTTTGAAATGTTGCCCTTGCATTCATGTGCCCAAAAGGCATCTTGGAATACATGAATGTTCCCCATGGAGTTGTGAATGTTGTCTTTTCCTAATCATTCAGGTGCACCATAATTTGATTGTATCCAGAGAAGCCATCCAACATTGACATTTTCTGAGAACCCACCACTTTGTGTAAAATGTGATCCATCTTAGGCAGTGGTTAGTTTTCCTTTAAAGATACTTTGTTCAGATTTCTGAAATCCACACACAACCTGATTTCTCCACTCTTTTTTCTGACTGGCACCAGATTTTCCACCCATTTATAAAACCTCATGGATACTATGATCTTGGCTTCAAATAAATTCTTTACCTCTTTCTCAATCAAGGGAAACAACAATGGGTTTATCCTTCTTAATTTATGTTTGAAAGGTTTGTGATCTTCTTTCAATCAGATCACATGCTGAATTATACTGGTCTCATAAACTTTCAAATATTCATAGCTCCAGGAAAAAACATCAATGAATTCTTTCATTAATTTGATATATCTCTCCTTGACTTCAGGGTTGAGTATTCTAGACAACTTAATGATCTTGGGATCCTCCTGAGTTCCAATATTGAAATCTTCCACATCCCCTTCATTTACTGTAATTTTTGGACTTCTGGGCACATCATTATTATCAAAGAGTTTCTCCAATGGGGCCAGACCCTTACGAATGATGTTTCTCTTGAGTTGAACTATATCTCTTACTACAATCTAATTATCAAAGTAAACATCCTTTGTGAAAGACGCTGCATCCACCTCTTCATCACAGTATTCTTGATCAATGTTTAAATTTTCAAATTCGTTTTCTAGTTAGAGGAAACTTTCTATTTGCTTATCATATTCAAAAATTTTCCAGTAATTAATGTTATTAGGTACTGTTGGTTTGTGCTTGATCTTGACGTCATATCCACTTCTAGGAAAGATTGGAATTTTAAAACCTTAAGATGAAGTCGCAAGGGCATCAACAATCTGATTCTAACCCCTTGGAATCATTGATAGGCTATATTCTAAAAATTGTTCAAGTAGGTCAAGCACTGTGTTATGTTAATGTTTATGCTATCATTATAGTTCTTTGGATTTCATAAAGACAAGAGCATAATAACCACATGATCACTGAGAAATACACATCCACAATA
>ML780911.1:698974-724930 GCA_009831015.1 Picea engelmannii
AATGGTCATGTTGCCCAGTTTGAGTTCGAAGAACTCCTTCATCTTTCTATCATAGTACCTTTTAGTCAGGTATTTCTTCTTGAAATACCTCTTGAATTCCTTCCAAGTGACCTCTTTCTCTTTGATGTGTTTCACCTGCACAAACTGATCCCACCACATAGATGCCTTTCCTTTCAGTTGGTACATTGCAATTCTTCCTTCTGCATGAGCCAAATAATTCTGCAGCTGGAAGTATTTCTTCATGCCAAGCAACCATATCTCAGCATCCTCCTCCTTCTTATGCTCCCCATCAAATGTTGGAGGTTTAATTTTGTTCATCTCTCCTTTAAATTCCTCCCTTCCAGATTTATGATGTTTTCTGGTAGGTGATGAGCTTGAACTGCTGTGTGTCTTACTGCCAGAACATCTTTGGGAGCGACTGTGATGTCGGCTACCACTCCTCGACCTACTTCTTTCCCCATGAGTTCTGTGACTCTCTGTCGTACTTGAGTCTCTTCCTTTCTCAAGTTTCTTCTCTATTCTTTCCAGACTCTGCATGAATCTTAAGTTTAATTTCCCTTGTCGATCCTTGACTTTCATGAGCTTTCGGCTATCATCTCGACGCTCCTTGGCCTCTCTTTGTAGCCCTTCAATGATTTTCATCATATGTCCTTCCTTATCCATCTCTTTTCCATGCCCATTAGAGTGCGATCCCTCGACTCCTTGATTAACATCCCTTCCTTCTTGATCATCTTCCATTTCAGGGATAATTGGCATTCTTCCCCACTCCATACTTGGCATCGATTGTCTGGAGTTTTGGCCTCTGTTGTATTCGAAACACACACTGTGCAATCTAATTCAAATTGTCAGGCCATTAAACTTCATGAATATCCCACAATATTCATAATTAATACGAACAAGAATGAAAGTTATTTTGGCTTCACAAGTTTTCTGAGTTCTGTATGGCTCTGTGGTTTTTCGGGTGTCCGAACTTTAATTCAGTTATTTCAGAACTTCCAGTTTCGGAGTTTTGCAACTCTTGACATCGCATTTTACTATCCTCTCGGATTTCCGATCTCCGATAAGCCCTGTTTACGTGCTAGCCCTCCTGGGCCTAGCCCTTGACTCATATGACCATGCGCCAAGACCGTGGTCATTTCCCTCACATGACTATCCCTATCGGAGTTTCAGCACTTGCGCTGTCAACAGGTGCATGTCCTCACAACTCCCGATTCTCCGATCTCCGATATGCCTTAGCTCTTCAAGCTAAGCCCTAGCCGATGTGACCGTTGTCTCGTGACCTAGGCCTCATCCCTTATCAGGGTTCGGGGTTTCGCAAATATGAATGCGCCCAAAACACTTGACAGTGGAATCCCCGATTTCCCAATATGCTTTTATACTGGCTCACTCCCTCAGCTCAGCCTCTAGTCCACAGGACCATACTATGTGACCTCTACCCTACCACATCGGGTTTTCGGCAATTTCAACATCATCCTCATACGCTCTTGGGATCTCCGATGGGTCCTAGTCATTGACTTGTCAATGATCCTTTCTCCTGTTGCTATGAATCTGCCACCTGTCCTCCTGACAGTCAGTGTGGCCCGCATGCACCTAAGCCTTATCGGGAATTCGCGTATCGCGATTTTCCCGTGCTCGAAACCTTTGCCTTCGAATTCTCCGATATCCCGATGCCTGATATCCGATGCCCCTTTAGCTTTAACACATCGCGGTCAAGTTAGGTCCATGTGACCTCTACTCTGTGACCATACTCAAAGATCTCGTCGGGGTTTCGGGGTTCGGAGTTTCAAAGTGTATGAATCACTTGTCGCCGGGGTTCCCTATTTCTCGATGAACTTCCAACACCGATGGACTCACTCCTTGTCGGGACTTTCCCCGATGGTGCATATCTCCACCACGTGTCCACTAAATGAATGGTCCGGATCTTGTCGCGAATTCGCAGATCGCGATTTCATGTGACAAGATTTCTACGTGCTCGAGAACTCCGATTCTCTGAGTTTCGACTCCCTCCAGGATTATGACACGTGTCCTCCTTGGAATTCTATGGCTATGATCCCTCCTTGGGTTTTTGAAATCACAGGGTCTCAATTATCTATAGTTCGAATATCCCGACGCCTCTTCGAGACTTCTCCTCTACCCATGAGGACTTAAGTTCCGCGCGACTTCCGTCAAATCAGATGGTTGGCGGTTAATCCCGTAGGGATCTGACAACTCACGCTCCTCCCGAGCTTAAACTCCTGTGCAATATCAAGAGGTTTTAAACCTCGTGCATGTTCTCCAGATCTGGCGGTTGCAAGGGTTTTTCTTCCCTCCCGAACAGATCTGACGGTTCTCACACCATCAGTGTAGAAACCTGTCTTCCTATGGTCGTAGACCATACCAGCTGTAGTTTCACAGCACCGCTAAACCTCCTGAGCTTACAAACGTGGTCAAGCAACTACTTGACGCACTGGAACAAATAACATCCGAAATTGGCCATTTCAGGTCCAATTTCTCCTCACATTTTCGGTCCAAAGACCGCTCCACTGGCTCATCTAGGCTCAGTGTCAAAACCTTGGCTCTGATACCAATTTGTAGTGTACCAATTGCTCTGATACCAATTTGTAGTGTACCAATTTGCTACCCAGGTTTCCAAACCCCTCAATTTACCATTATACATGAATGTTTACATAATTGGTACAAGAGTTATAAGCACATGCATTTAACCAGAATTAAACACACTTAATTCTCAGAGTAAAACATATGGTTACTGTTGTAATTAATCCAGTCATAGCATTCATCATTAATTCATTTGCACAGCGGAAAACATGATAATATATACAGCACAGTCGTGCCAAAACATGTTCAAAACATAATTCAGAATACTTATCTTTTATTTGCTGTAGCGTCCACCAACCAAGTGCAGGCCTTCCACGAACCTCCCAGCCTTAGACCACACTGTTCATCAGCTCAACAGTAGGTCAACCCTGAGCTGGGACCGAGCTCCACCCCAAGGCAAGGAATCTAGACTCAGGCTGAGGTTACAGGGAAGACAACACATACACATTCAATAGGAAGAAGCTCTCCCAAGAATCTCCCACGCTCACTGCACACAGACCCTCATTCCCCACATGCCTGTTCCACCCTAGGAGAGTTCACCTTCTCTGTCACCTAGACAGTCCTTCGGTTCCCAGTCTCCCTTACCTTGGGTTACAGGAACAGACCGGACCAGAATTCTCTGGGCTCTAAGGCAGCTACAGGGATTCCTTCCAGGAGTCCTCTTCTTCCCCTTCGCACTCCCTCACCTGGAGGGGTCGCTCACAGGTCAACAAGCCTCACGCAGTCCAGTGCTGCGCAATCACATCAATCCACGGGAAAACACAGACAAGGCTTCCCAAAAGGTTCGACTATCCCAGGATGATCTCACGGGATGATTTTCGGAACAGAGGCTCCACACACAGGCTAGCTCAGCTTTTCCCAAACAACCAGGGATTCTTCCACTCGAGTTTCACACAGGCTTAATGCGCACACAGGTTTTATCAGAGACACGGGTTACTCAGAGTCAGACACAGACTCCACAGCTCTGGACATGGTGTACACAATTTCCTCCAGACCAAACATAGGCTTTACGGCTTCCAGAGATAAACCAGGGTATTCTGGCAGATGGCGTACCAGTCCAACACACAGAGGTTCAGGTTCGAATGGAGGAAGATCCCCCACCCACGGTTCAGCTCGACGCTTATATTTGCATGCACCAGGGTTGACACTTGTCACCCTGGGAACTGCATGTGTTCCATCCATACGCCCTTCTCCCACCACTTGGGAAATCACGGGCCCTTCCAAAGGACTTAGGTTAACATAATGTGCACATGGATTTTTAGGAATAATAATAAAATATTATTCCAGGCCTAAGCCCCCTAGGCTTAGCCCCTAGGCTTCACCCTCAGCCCCTTTCCCACCTTCCAGCCCCTAGTTCCTTTCCCACTCTATGGACGCTCAGTCCCCCATCACTCTTTCATCGTGGACGGTCTGCACTGGTGGTATTTATATTTTATTAATTGACCTGCATACATACAAGTACATCAACAGGCTCCTGGCCTTCATCACTTAGGCTCCCTGGCCTAACAAAACTCATAAGCCTATAGCTTATTCAAAACTTGTCTCACCAGCCTATAGAACATATTTACAATTCTTTGCATATAACATGATTTGCAACGGGGCTCGGCCTTGGGGACACTACAACCATTAATACAAAGATACCTCTTTTTCCACATAATTAAACAAATACTTAACAGAGGAAATAGCACTGCAAATCAAGAAGTTCAATCTATTATAAACAAAAACCCTGTATGAACAAAAATGAATAAAGTAAGGAATGACATCATACATATAACCAATAGATGTTCTCAAGAAAGTACCCCAACTTAGTAAGAGATAAATTACCAGTAGACCACCACTATACTACAAATAAAATGCATCAATCACAGAGGAGGATAGATACGGTGGACCTTTTATTCACCTAGAATCTCTATACAACATATGAATAAACCCTTTTTGTGCTACACAGAAGTGACTCTCGAAACAATTACTAATCTCAGAGTAAAACAAAAGGAATCGGAAGAATCCCACAGGACACAAATAGAGGATGCAAAATAGGGCTTTAGGATCATGGTGGTATAGAGTAATGACTCTCGGTAACAACCTCTTCTACAGCCGACATTAAAATGAAGGGAGAAATTGCATAGACTTTGAACCTAATATAGGAAGTAAATATTTTCATAACCCACACCATGAACCCTCTGGTTTCGAACATAAGATATGATAGTTCCATATAATCTTACCAGGTAGTCGGATGTTGCCGCTAACTTCACCATTGATGGCCGCATAGGTGCTAGCACTTCCCTGTGGAACAATGCACAATACAGAACCCTCCTCTTTGGAATCACAAGAGCAGGAATGAGACTGCAAAAACCTAAGAGGGACGAGTACCACCCTTGACAGCCTAGGAAATACAAGCCATGTGCTAGGGCAAGGTTGGCGCATCAAGATTGGGAAGAACAGGAGGACGAGGCATCGGGATTGATGTTAGTAACACCTAATTAATTCCAAGACAAAGCCTTAACTCCTCCTGACAAGTACACCTACCTCCCTTAAATGTCGAAGATACAAAGTTAAGCAATAGTAAAACCATGACTGTCGAGTGTAAATAATCGGTCGCTATACCTTTGTCTTTGAAGTGCTCCTTCCTTTTACACCATCAGGACGAGGAGCGATAGTTAGTTAGTTACGCAGTGATCGATGCAGGATGAGTCGGGGTTCAATTTGTTATGGTGGAGACAAATCGTATCATAACTAAAATGAAACCATCAGAGAAAATGCATTGTTAACCACTCATAAATCACCATTAATAGTAGTAGCCCATTTCTGGTATGTATTGGATTTCTAATGTCGACACAGCTAGGTAGGAGTTCAAACAATTAATCGTAGGGTTATAAAATTGCATTCAAATTCCAATTAGCTTGACTCTCTTAATTAGGGAAACGGAAATTCAAATCCTAGCATGTGGGTGAATACATGTAAGTAATAATATCTATATAGTAAGATATAGGAGTTAGAAAAAATGCCTATATTTCGATGGAACCTTTCTTATGTGTTAAGTTAGTATGACAAAGGGTTACTCCAAGCCAAAAAGGGAAATGTAAGTACCCATATTACGAGATGATAAGCTTCAGTTAATTAGAGGATATTGTACCAAAGAATTTTTTTTTTTATGATAAATTTGAGGTTCATTACATATGGTATGAGAGAAAAAGTTACAACACTGGGCCTGAATAGGACCATTGTAGTCCTTAGTATATATTTTGTTTTAGATAAAAACTAATAAATCCTGTGGTTACAAACAAAAAAATTTCTCTGATTTGGTGAATAAGTATGGCATTTCAGGACAATGCAGAAAATGGGATGGAAGAAAATCCACAGCAAAGACCTTCTGGAGATACAAGGAAGAATAATGACGGAAGCTCACCCATAGAAGTGTTGGAAAAAATGAGGAACCTGATTGTTGAGATATAGATATTTAAAGTCGACGATGAAAAATTGAAGAAGGCACAACAAGAACAATAAGAGATAAATGAAGTCCTGTTGCATAGTATAGTGACCAAGAAAATCCCAAAAGACAATAATAACGATGAAGAAGTCAGCAAGAGAGCCTCCAAGAAATCAGGGTCAGAAATAGAAAAAGGAGACAGTTCGTCTGAAGGAAAACCTCCAGCTGAGGATGGAACTAAAACGGATAGAAAAAGAAAACAAGTAGACCACCTTGAAGGAGAATTTAAAAATATTAAACCTGCTATATTTGAATGAGAATCCAAGATAGGAGAAGAAGCAAAGGCATGGTTGTTGGACACAAAAAAGTATTTCCAAATCTACAACTATTCCAGCAACATGAAGGTCAGGATGTCCATCTACAATCTAAAAGGGAAGGCCGGTATTTGGTGGCAAGATCTGAAATTGGCCAAGGGCCTAAAGGAGAAACTGTTGAAATGGTCTAACTTTAAGAATTATTTCAAGAAACAATACCTTTCTAAAAGTTATTATGAAAGGAGGACGAAGGAATTTTATGAGTTACAACTTGGACAGATGACGATGGAGGACCTTATAAATAAATTTATGGATCTGCTAAGGTTCGTACCGTACATCCGGGAGGATAAAGTAAAAATTCAGCGATTTCTAAGTTGTCTACCACAATCCTACAAGGACAGAATTGAGTTTGAAAACCCCAAATCCTTAAGTGAAGTATTCAGAAAAGCACGAACGTGCTACGACCAATATAAACAATGAGCAGAGTTTCCCAAAGCCTAGAAGGATAAGAAACAAGATTGAATGAACCAATGGAAGAAGGGATACTAGATAGCTCCTTATGAGAATACAACAAAGAGTTTTTTGAGAAAGGATTTTCACTCTAATCCTCTGAATACGCAAGGCAATGAAAAACCAGTAAACCTGGGAGAGAAGAGGTTTTGGGATAGCTTCCGCGAGCCATTAAAGTGTTGAGAATGTGGAGAGCCTCATCTCAGGAGAAACTGCCCACATTTGAGTTCAACAAACAAAACTGTTGTTCATAACCTGCAAGAAGCCTCGACAGTGGGAGACATGGGTAGGAGCCTACATCAGATAAATGCAGCCATCAACGGCTGACAAGCTGACCACCAGTTCTCGGTGGTAGAAATCAAAGGTAAAATCCATGACACTCGAATTTTTGTTTTAATTGACCTCGAAGCAACATTAAGTTATATTACTTCAAAGGTAGTAGAGTCAAATAAACTTAAGAGACTGAAGCACGCAAAATCATGGCTTGTGCAACTAGCGACAGATACAAAAAGGAAAGTAATTGACTACATTTCATATTTTGAGTTCAACCTAGATGATCAAACTATAAGGATCGATCTGAACATCCTATCACTAGGATCTTACGATATGATTATCGGGATGGACTGGTTGGAATGACACAAAGCAATATTAAATTGTTATACAAAGATACTTAGCTATAAAGATGATTCTGGCACCACCAAGACAACCCAAGGTATACCAAAACCGGTATCAGTCAGACAAATTTCAGCGATGCAACTAAAGAAATGTGTGAGAAAAGGATGTCAAGTTTATGCCATCCAAGTGACAAATCTAGCAGAAAAAAAGGATAAGCCAAAGTTGGAAGACTTTGTTGTCCTACGTGATTTCAGAGACATGTTTGTGGATGAGATACCAGAATTACCCCCTAGAAGTGAAATATACTTCTCCATAGATCTGTTACCCGGTTCTACCCCTATCTCAAAGGTGCCTTACCGGATGAGTCTACCAGAACTGATAGAATTAAAAATACAATTACAGGAATTGTTGGACAAAGAGTATATCAGACCAAGTGTCTCACCTTGGGGAGCACCAGTCCTCTTTGTGAAAAATAAGGACATTACTCTAAGATTATGTATCGATTATAGAAAACTGAACAAAATGACTATTAAGAATAAATACCTCGTACCAAGGATAAATGATCTGTTCGATCAAGTAGGGGGGCCAAGATCTTTTCAAAATTGGATTTACGATCCGGTTATCATCAAGTTCGAATAAAAGACAAGGACATAAACAAAAAATCATTTCGGACAAGATATGGACACTACGAGTTTGTAGTCATACCTTTCAGACTCACTAACACCCTAGCCACGTTTATGTGCCTAATGAACAGTATTTTCAGTGAGTACTTGGACAAGTTTGTGGTAGTATTCATCGACGATATCCTGGTCTATTCCAAGATGGAGGAGAAACATGAGGAACACTTAAGAATAGTTCTACAAATGTTAAGGAAGCACAAACTGTACACCAATTTCGACAAGTGTGACTTCTATCAAAAATAAATACAATATCTTGGACATGTAATTTTAGCAGAGGGCATTGCCGTAGACCCAGAAAATACAAAAGACATTATGGAATGGTCGGTACCTAAAGATGTAGCATATATACAATCGTTCATGGGAATCACCAGATACTACTGCAAGTTTATAGAAGGGTTTTCCAAGATAGCCTACCCTATTACATCATTACAAAAGAAAGGAGCCAGGTTTAACTGGTCAGAGAAATGTCAAGACAACTTCAACGAACTAAAGGAATTAATGACAACGACACCCATACTAAAATTAGCATACCTAGATAAAGACTTCACCTTATGTGTCGATGCAAGTAAAGAAGGGCTAGGTGGTGTCCTAACTCAGGAAGGTCATGTTATCTGTTATGAATCTCGAAAATTAAAAGAACACGAGCGAAATTATGTCACTCATGACTTAGAATTGGTAGCATTAATACACGCCTTAAAGATGCGGTGACACTACATAATGGGCAAAAGATTCCTATTATTAATGGACAATAGTGGGGTGAAATATCTGTTTAACCAACCAGATCTTAACGCAAGGTAGACAAGGTGGTTAGCCTTCTTAAGCGAATTCGACTTCAAGGTTAGACATATCAAGGGAAAGGAAAACAAGGTAGCAGACGCTTTAAGTAGAAGAATCCATGGGTTATTTGAGATGAATATTAGCAGGGAAGAAATTGATCTAGAAGAAAGAATAAGTATGATAGGTATTGATGTCGAAAACTATACTAAAATAATGGAAGAATTACCGAACAATACTACAAACTCAGATAAACCAGATCTAAGTATCGACGAGAAGGGACTGCTACGATTTAAAAACAGACTTTACATACCAGATTCAGCAGGGTTAAAATTAACAATATTGGATGAAGTCCATAAGAAGTCATATTTTGGCCACCCAGGTTACCATAAAATGATAACAACACTTAGGAAACTATTTTATTAGTCTAATATGAAGGGAGAAATAGTGGAATACTTGGCTAGGTGCCAAGATTGTCAGCAGGTTAAGGTCGAGCACCAGCATCTAGCTATCCTCTTACAACCATTACCAGTACCAAAATGGAAATGGGAGACTATATCACTCGACTTTATAACAGGTTTGCCTAAAAATCAGAAACATAATGATTCTATCATGGTTGTAATCGATAAACTCAGTAAGTCTAAACACTTTATTCCTGTAAAGTCTACTTTTAAAGCTATAAACATTGCTGAAATATTCATGAAAGAAATCTTTAGACTGCATGGTATTCCCAAAATGGTGATTTCAGATAGAGATATAAAATTCACATCCGCCTTTTGGAAGGAATTGTTTGCAGGGCTCAATACCAACTTGAATTTTAGTACAAGTTATCGTCCACAAACGAATGGACAAACTGAAAGGACAAACCAAATCATAGAGGATATGCTCCGCATGTACGTAAGAACAAAACCAAACAACTGGGAGGATTATATACACTTGGTAGAATTTGCATATAACAATGGGTACCAAACTTCATCAAAGTTGAGCCCTTTCGAAGTATTGTATGACATAAATTGTATGACTTCAATTAGTTGGGATAACCTGACTGAAAGACTCATGGTTGGACCAGATATGCTCTAAGAAATGAAGAACATGGTAGGAAAGGTACAACAGAACTTGAAGGAAGCATAGGACAAGCATAAGAGCTATGCAGATCTGAAAAGAAGACACTTAGAGTTTCAAGCAGGAGACCATGTATATTTGAAGGTCAAAGCCCAAAAAAGCTCATTGAAGCTAGGAAACTATGCCAAGATGGCACCTAGGTTCTGTGGGCCCTTTGAGATACTAGCTCGAATTGGACCCATAGCATATCAAATTGCACTACCAACGAATCTAAGAATTCATAATGTATTTCGTGTTTCTTTATTGAAAAGATATGTTCATGATCCTACTCATATGATTGATTGGAACTTGGTACAGGTGGAACCCAAAGGAGAATTCTAGGTGGAACCCTTATGAATTCTAGACCAGATAGAAATAGCGCTTCGAAATAGAGTCGTCGCTCAGGTAAAGGTGCAATGGAAGCACTTTAGTCCTGAGGAGGCCACTTGGGAATTGGAGGGAGATTTGCGGAAATCTCATCCAATATTGTTCCAGGAAAGGAACAACACTGAGGATAGTGTTTTATTGAAGGTAGAAAGGATGTGACATCCCCCAAAATAAAATATTTTGGAAATTTAAATTTCTGGGAAATTATTCCGTTTTTGGTAAATTTGAATTTGGATTTTTTTTCCATTTATGGCAATTTCGAATTTCGAATTTGTTAATTGTAATAAATTATTATGACTATTGGGCAGAACTCTGATTTGACCCAACTAACTATTTGACAATGACACTTGTTTAAAAGCAGAATATTTTATATTGATTGCAGGAAGACAAATGGAATAGCCATGTTAAAAGTAGTTGACCATGACTCCATGAGTGGGGAACATGTTGGAACTACCCCTGGTCTGATTTTTACAAGTGGCAAATTAGTGATTTGGCCATTGGCAGCTCCTGAAAATTAGGGATTTAGGAAGAAACGAAAATTCCAAGGAAGGGAAAAGACCTAGGCAAGTTACAAATGAGCATATGTGAGGAGGCATGACGCTGCTAAGTATACTGGGAAAGAGTCTATTTTATTTTCTTTTTCACTTGTTTTTATGAACACTGGAAGGGTGTGAGGCAAGGAGAAAAAGTGACTAAATTGAAGGACAATGTTGTAGAGGGATTTCCAAGTTTTCCTTTATGGACTCATGGTCAGGCTAGGGGGTGAGTCGGGCAAGTAATCATGGCTGCTCGATTCTATGATTGGGAGGAACATGGTTGTTCCCTTTATTTTCTCTGTGAGTTTAGTTCATATATGTTACTCTAAACTCTATCTGTCTGAATGATTTTATATTGGATATACTGTACATGTTAAAGCTAAACAAAAAATAGTTATAGTATCTATTTTAATGATCGTATAATTGTTGTAAGTCTTTTCCTATACCTAAATATTTAGTATTCTACCTCTGTTGGATGAATTGGTTCCTGATATAGTGGGATCCTTAAAGCTGGTATGCATGCAATAACCTAGACAAAGGCTGTTTGAATTTAGGAATAATACAGTCCTCTTAATTATCGAATAGTTACGTATAAATTCTGGAATCATCCCTTAAGGAATCCTCTACTATGGAATTTAAAACCTGTATATAAATCAAACATATTATATCCTCATCGAAATCCAGTGAATAGACTATAAGATTTAATTGTGGAATTATTTTCGGAAATCAAATTTTAAACAGAATCGAATATGTATCAATGAACGAACAGAGCTATTATATGCATATATATGTTTCAAACTTTAAACATAATCGAATATGTATCAATGAATGAACAGAGCTATTATATGCATATGTATGTTTTAAACTTTAAACAGAATCGAATATGTGTCAATGAACGAACAGAACTGATATATGCATATGTATATTCCATTCTGTAATTTAATTCAAGAAGGAAAACATAATTCACTTATATAGTCTAGAATGATGAAGCATAGGGGAATGAACATAGTCCAGGGAGTAAGACTACCCTAAACAGGATGATTTAATCATGCTAATATCATACTACAGGAAAGCAAATCAATGATTTCACCGATACATCATTAACATTTGACACTTCTTACATATTCTATGCATAGAGAGAACACAAGAATTTTATGGCTGTGGCATTTCCATTTAGAATAACTATCAAACAATTTCTTCGTATTTTACAGAAATTTTTTCCCAAAATTTTCAGAGTAATGCAATCGATTCATAGGATACAATATATCGAAAGGACAAGAATTGTACAAAAATAAACGCAGAGATTTGGAATGTGAAATCCCTCCTCTGAACAATTCCTTTTGGGGTAAATTCCAAATAGACAGTTTTCGATAACAAGAGACTATCCATACAATCATCAATAAAGTCTAGTAATGATGGCCATTATAACTGTTAAAGATTTTGTGAATACCTTTAAATCACAGAAGTAATGTACAGAACGCCGAAGATAAGCCTTTTTTCCAAAACAATTATTACTATTCCTCCATTACTATGCTTAACATATATAAGAATTTCCCAAACAAGTAATACTTAGATTTGTCTTCCATTTCTAGTATTTGGGATATCAATCCTTTCCTACATCAAGCTCAACTATGAATGTATATATACATAGGTATATATAGCCTTAAAGGGATCTTTAACAAAAACAAAACGGGATTTAAACCCCCATCAGACATCTGGCATAGGAAAGCGGTGCATAAGTGATGTTACTTCTAACAACAGATAACTACGAACCGAATCCTGACCTCCATGCTTGATTTAAGAAGCGAGTTGAGAGCCATTTTTATGGAACCCAATTACCTTTGTCACGTTGAGTAGAGGTCAGTACCTGTGCTAAGAAATGGGCATCCCTGCATTCGGCCATCACAGGAAAACATTAGTAAAGTACATAATTAAACTTTAAATTATAAAATCAAATGTATAGTTTGAGTACCACAGCGATGCCAGACTACTTAACTTAAAGGATGAAAACAACATGGCCTCCAATAGCCGTGCCTGGTTTTTTAATGTGACCTTGGCCAAGGGGAGAATGATGCCTGGAAATTCTGGTGGGTACCTCGTAACAAACAGAGTCCCACCATTAATACAAAGATACCCCTTTTGCCACAAAATTAAACAAATACTTAACAGAGGAAATAGCACTGCAAATCAAGAAGTTCAATCTATTATAAACAAAAACCCTATATGAATAAAAATGAAGAACGTAAGGAACAACATCATACATATAAACAATAGACGTTCTCACGAAAGTACCCCAACTTAGTCAGAGATAAATTACCGGTAGACCACCACTATACTACAAATAAAATGCGTCAATCACAGAGGAGGATAGATATGGTGGACCTTTTATTCCCCTGGAATCTTTGTACGACATATGAATAAACCCTTTCTATGATAGACAGAAGTGACTCCCAAAACAGTTACTAATCTCAGAGTAAAACAAAAGGAACCAGAAGAATCCAATGGGACACAAACAGAGGACACAAAATAGGGATTTAGGATCACGGTGGTATAGAGCAGTGACTCTTGGTAACAACCTCTTCTATAGTCGACATTAAAATAAAGGGATAAATCACGTAGACTCTGAACCTAATACAGAAAGTACAAATTTTCATAACCCACACCATGAACCCTCTGGTTTTGAACTTAAGATATGATAGTTCCATAAAATCTTACCAGGTAGTCGGATGTTGCCGCTGAATTCACCATTGATGGCTACAGAGGTGCTAGCACTTCCCTATGGAACAATGCATAATACATAACCCTCCTCTTCAGAATCACAAGAGCAGGAATGAGACTACCAAAACATAAGAGGGACAAGTACCACCCTTGACAGCCCAAGAAGTACAAGCCATGTGCTAGGGAAAGGTTGGCGCATCAGGATTGGGAAGAACAAGAGGACGAGGCATTCGGACTAAGGTTAGTAAGACCTAATTAATTTTGGGACAGATCCTTAACTCCTCCTGACAAGTACACCTGCCTCCCTTAAATGTCGAAGATACAAAGTTAAGTAATAGTAAAACCAGTACTGTCCAGTGTAAATAATCGATCACTATACCTTTGTCTTTGAAGTGCTCCTTCCTTTACACCAACAGGACGAGGAGGGGTAGTTAGTTAGTTACGTAGTGATCGATGCGGGATGAGTTGGGGTTCAGTTCGTTATGGTGGAGACAAATTGTATCATAACTAAAATGAAACTATCAGAGAAAAAACATTGTTAACCACTCATAAATCACCATTAATAGCAGTCACCCATTCCTAGTACGTATTGGATTTCTAATGTCGACACAACTAGGTAGGAGTAGAAACAATTAATCTCAAGGTTATAAAATTGTGTGCAAATTCCAATTAGCCCGATTCTCTTAATTAGGGAAACGAAAATTCAAATCCTAGCATGTGGGTGAATACATGTAAGTAATAATATCTATATAGTAAGATATAGGAGTTTGAAAAAATGCCTATATTTCGATGGAACCTCTCTTATGTGTTAATTTAGTATGACAAAGGGTTACTCCAAGACAAAAAGGGAAATGTAAGTACCCATCTTACGAGATGATAAACTTCGGTTAATTAGAGGATAATGTACCAAAGTTTTTTTTTTTTATGATAAATTTGAGGTTCATTACACATGATCTAGTCTTCACAACAAAGGGTCCTATGATGAAAGGAAATTTCAGGTTGGACACCTTCTGCATTTTCAGGAAATGTTCTATCTCTGAGATGATTCTTTGCCTAATGAGCTCCAGGGAAAAGAATCTGAGTGTCAGAAAGATAGGTAGAAGGTAAGGTGCCTCTTGATAGCCATATACCCAAATTACTGTAGAATGCATGAACATCACCCAATCTTCTACTATGTTTTATGAATTTGCCTACAAATAACTTTTCATGTCCTCCAAGACTCTTGGCAAGATGATGTTGAATATCAAGCTATAAATTTTGGACATGATCTTATTTATGAAAATGGGCATTGTTATTCTTTTTCATTTAGTTGAGATGAATTCTTCTTTAGGGAACTCTTTCTTGTTTGTCTCCAGGAACATTTTTAGCAAGTATGTGTAATACCTGAAGTGCCTTAATGATTGGAAGTTCACTAGTTGTTTGTGTACATTATCAACTATGAATCCTTCAAAAATGATACAGATTGGCTGACTGGACTCTGGCTGGAAAAAGATTAACAAAAAACCTAACATGACCTCAATTACATATTTGTCATTATCTAAACCTAAAATATGACTGAGTATGGAACATGCCCACTCGATTTCAATAACCATGATGCTTACATTGATGGGAAAGGACAGACTCTCAGAATAATGCTCAGGTTTAACAATTGTTTGCAAAAATAGGGTTTTGACCTTAGGGGGACATTCCTTGTAAACTATAACTATAATTTCCTCCTCGAAGGGTTCAAACGTTGCAGAGGGAGACTCTGTTATGTCGAGGGCATATCAAATTGTGAATTGTCTACTTTGCACATGACCTCTGACCCTAATTTATTTAAACTGACCTTCTTTTCCGGTGAGTATTTTTCTACACACCAACCTATGAATTATGGGAAAGGGAATGCAACTTCGACAGTGTAAGGGACTATGGAGGCTTGGACCGCTTCAAGAAAGTGTATCTATCTCCCTACATTATTTGAAAAATTGGCTCTGGACACAGAGACGGGTGAGACGGTTATTTCAGTGTCGAACACATCAAAGTCTCTATCAATTAGGTCTTATTTTCTTAGTGGGGGATCTTACTCTATTACAGACAAAATGATAGGATTCATGGCGATGATGAAAAATACCTGTGAATGAGTAGAAGATGCATGAATTTGGTGCATTGTTGAGCTTAGGTTTGACTGGAGTAGTCACGCCACTTTATATATGCTTCCTGATATCGGGGATGAGGCAAAGTAGTTTGGGTTAGACTTATTTTCACCCTCATATGCATCCGGTGGTGCCACGTGGTCCCGAGCTGAAACCACAGTATTTTTATCAGTCTGCTTTCAAATAATTAACCTATGTGCTAGTTCTCCACCCGATATGGTCTCTAACCGTTGATCTGTGGTGCTTGAGATCTGTGGCCCATCGGGTCCCATCAAATCCATGCTTCCGTTAGATTTATCCCTCTTCCACTATATATATCCTCATCCTCTAGTTTATCATGCCTCTACACCTGTTTATCCCCTCGCTAAGTTCTGAAACTTGGATTCATCAAAAAATTGTTATGGTGATAACACCTTCCCATGTGTTGCCTTGCCATGCCTTACCTTTCGTTTACATTCCTTCTCATGCCATGCCTTGTGTTTCCTTTCCTTTCCATTCCTTTCCATTCCTTTCCTTACCATGTATTTCCATGCCTTTTCTTTCCTTTCCTTGCCATGCCTTCCCATACCATTTAGGGACATGTAGTCAATTTGGTCTAGGGGCATAAAATCCAAACCAAGCGGACTAATGGAATTTTGTAAGATCTAGCAAGTTTTATTGGCCAAGGCCCACATGAATACACTATGAAAAAATTCCCGACACATTGTCCTTGAAAATCAACCTCCTCTTCAGAGATTGCACTATGCCTCATTGAGCAAAACCCTAGCGCCGAAGATACTCCAAAAAATGATTTTACGGTGCACAAAATGATAACAGAGGGGCCCCACTAGCTAAAAAATGGTTCTCTAGATCTAATTCAACTTATGGTTCATCCATCCGAGACCCGATTTGAGTTTTATCACCAGTCACAACTCACCTCCTCAAGTCATTTAGGGACATCTGGCCAATTTGGTCTGGGGGCATAAAATTCAAACTGAGCGGCATAACAAATTTCCATAAGCTCACACAATTTTATTTTGACAAGGCCCATGCGACTACATTACCCACAAATTCTCGACACAATGTTCTTGAAAAATGGCCTCCTCTTTAGAAATTGCGCTATGCCTCATTGAGAAAAACCACAGTGTCGGAGATACTCCAACAGATAGTTTTTCGGTGGATAAAATCATAGCGGAGGGCCCCTGCTAGTTGAAACCCAATATTCTAGATCCAATGTAACTAACATTTCATCCATCTAAAACCCGGTTTGAGTTTTATCACTAGTTGAAACTCCTCTCCTAAATCCATTTAGGAATGAGTCATCTAGGAAATTTCCACTAACCAACTACCCTATCTTTGGTTCTGAGAGGTGAGTCCCATAAAGTAGTTGATGTTTTACTTTACAACAAAGTAGATATAAAAGGCCCTCTATAGCCAAAACATATAGGGATGACACCAGAAGGAATCCCTATCTAATTTATTTAAATAGTCCCATTTGTTCATATTTTCTTTTATTAATGAAGAAACAAGCCAATGAATTAGTAAAGCAGGTTTCCACACTAATTTTGAATCTGAGACTAAGACCTATGACTATAAGGTTCATTTTAATAAGGAGCAATTTCCTTAACCAATTAGGGAGATTAAAATCCTTTTTGTAGGATATGGTCAAGACCTATTTAGCAACAAGCACACTCTTTGGAGTGGATAATGCCAAGGTTGGGACCAAAGGTTTGATTTAGACTCCCAGCTCTTTAAATAATGAATATTCCATGACCATTTCATTTCATATTGAAGGAAAGGTAACATGTTTCATGCATCTATGAAGAGGTGTCTTAGTGGCCATTCTATTAGGCTTCTATCGAGGTGGATCTTGTATGAGGGAGGACACCTATGATGTATTTCTATGAGCCTAGATATGTTTGGACATCCCTCATCCTTCTCTTTATTCTATTTTCTCAGTGGGCCCCAAATGATATAGATGGAAGAGTTTGGAAGAGTTATAGTCTAGGCCTATATATAATATATAATATAAAAAAAACAAAAAATCAAAACAAAAATCGAAACAACATAAAATAAAAAATAAAATAAAACAACATATACAAACAAAACAAAACATTTCAAAACCAAGCCACTATACACTCGCGTGCAGAGTTGCACACACTCACCACCACAGTCCCACCACTCGCGTGCAGAGCTGCAAGCAACCACCACCACAGTTCCTGCATGGATTTGGCATCACAGTCCCACCACTCGCGCGCAGAGCTGCAAGAAACCACCACCATAGTCCCATGGATTTGGAGGACGAAAGGGAGAGGAGGACACATTTGGAGCATGGATTTGGAGCACGGAAGGGAGAGGAGGATGGGAGAAGGAGGAGAAGGAGGGAGAGGTGCACGGGAGGAGGCTAGGGCACAGACATTTGCACGCAGAGTGGAAGGGGGTGTAACAACCCTGCTTAAATAGATGCGTAGGGATGATTAATTATAATTAATTTGATAATTTGACTGTCCTAATATGTTAGTTAAACAATAATTATTTCTTAAATAATAATTAACTAATTAATTATTATTAATTATTTGTCCATTTCTGTCAATGATTAATTAATTATTAATTGACTCATTAATTAATTGAGTAAAGAATTAAAGGGGGTTAATAATTTAATGTATTAAAGTTTTACGTATATGGGGGGGGGAAGAAACATTAAATATGGGGATAAGATATTAAATATAGGGATAAGATAATAAATATAAGGGGATAAGATAATAAATAGGGGGATAAGATAATAAATAAAAGGATAAGGAAATTAATGAAGAGGGGAGAGTCGGTGAAGGGGGAATATGACGGGGAAGAGTCTTACGGGGAGGATCATTCTTTTGGGGGAAGGAGGAACCATTTTGAGGAGGGGGATATATTTCCGTGGGAGATTTTTTTGTGGAGATCTTTGGTGTGAGGAGTTTTATGTTGGTGGTTTTTGGTGAATCAACTAGCAGGGGGCACCGGGTTGCTGGGGGTTTTGGGCACGGCGGCCAGGATATCCTTACAGTATCCTGGAGCTAGGGAGCTGGACAGGATACTCCTAGCTGGCAGGGAGGAAAACACAGTTTTGGGCAGTGTTTGACACAGTTTCAACTTCAACATTAGACCAACGGAGCAGTAAGATTTAGCATCAGAACCAGGTAATTTATTTATGAAATTGCTAAGTTAGGTGGATGAATATGTAATCTATTTCATGTTGTGGTTAAATTTAAATTTTTTTGCTGAAAATTACATGCTTTTACGATGATTAATGAAATATTACGCATTCAAATATATTTATGTTTAATTATACAAAAATTTTAGGGTTTAATTAATTAAGGTTCCTACACATGGTATCAGAGCCCTGGTTCAAAATCTGGAGCCAAGGGCCTACCTACCCACCCAAAATTTAAACACTTCTATTTAGCTATGGTGAAACCCTGAAATCCTTAATTTGATGAAAACTCGAGCTCCAACTCCACCTAACCTGCAAGACAAGCACACAATTTTTATTATTATTATACCTATACAGGTATATATATAAAAACAATATGCACTTAAAAAAAATGAAAATAATATAATCTTATACATATTGTGAGTGTTAAATGAATTTTAACACTAGTTCAAATAAACAAACAATAATAAAAACCAAAATATATACATATATGTCGATTCTGCCAGGAACTTGTAAACAACTATATAAATAACAATATAAATAAATATATAAAAAAGATATGTATTTGAAAAATAAATAATAATAAAACGATTTTTTTTTTGTGAATAATAAAACAAAAGAGCTACAAGGGAGGAGCCAACGACCTTTAGACCGAAGAGCCATGCTTCATTAATTCGAGACCAGGTGTACAAAGCACCAAATCTCGACACGATTCCCAAGCACCGAGAGCCATGCCATGAGGTACCAACATCGCATGCATGCCTACAGTCGATGGTTGAGGGTTGGAACTCGGCTCTTTTTCATTCACAGCTCTGGTTTTCATGATACAAAGATATGAGCTTAGCTCGCTCACTGGAATAGGAACCTGCCCAAAAATGATATAAAACAAAATAGAGGCAAGAAAATAGGTCAATTGTCTAAAATTCTTCGAAGAAAAATTAAATAAACCAACAAACTGCCAGTTTTTTTTGCTAGCGTAATGTTTTAAATGCGACCAACATGCACGGAAAGGGCATTTAAAAGCGGTCGTGAAGAAAAACCACTCAATTACCTTAAACAGCTTAAATGAACCAAATATAACACTTTCTGCTTGGAAAGAAAAACAATGCCAGAAGAACGTACCACGTATTAAGCCAATATTCTGCGAGTAGTGAGTCTTACCTAAAAATGTTCGCAAAAAGCTTCAAAGTGACCAAATGAAATCATTTTTTTTTTTTTTTTCCTCAAACTTGTTATAGATGCATCTGATGTGCCCAGACAATGCTACTGGGACTTGGAACGACCGAAAAGACTAAAACCATGACACACAAAAGAAAATGACCTGGGAATGTGAAGAAACCAGAATTTAAATTATGGAAGCCTACAAATGAAGGTCTTGAACTCATCCGAACCCTTCGTTGGCAAAGAAGGCCCATCCATCCCTTCCAATTCAAGATCCACTTGAGGAGACAGAAATCCTATCAGCAAATTGAAGACAGAAATCCTATCAGCAAATTGAAGACATAAATTCCCAATCCGTAAGAGATGATGTAAAAGCCCTGGACATAATAAACCCGCAAAATATATATAGTCACCGCAGAAAGCGATCCAAGCCATCTCCCAACATGGTGTGTCATTGATTTGTCCAAGTAATATTGAAATCTCCGATAGAAATCATTCCTCCATCTGGCCAGGCCAACGGGAGATCCGCCATCACCTGTATTTGAACCTGACACATCTCTTTTGAGGACTAGAACTTGAGTATGGCGCCTTAGGCCACTCGACCATCCTAACAACTGTTGTCATATCCACACTGTCGAGATCCTTGTCCGCCAACAAATTCCTAGAAATGGCCAAAAGCCTTGTACCGTAAGTAAATTACCAAAGCACTACAGGAGGGAGCCGAACCAATAAAAGGAATACCATATCCTATTTTATATAAAAATATTGGTTCTATACTCGTGAGCATCAAATACGAACACACAAAGCTCAATAATTGAATCTAAGCCGAGTTAGTGCCCAAGCACCAGCCCCAACATACAATCGAGCGCCCAAGCACCAACGATCAAAACCATGCCACATCACAACACACACACTCACAAGAGCAATCGACAACACTCAAACAACATGCCAAGATAAGAGCCCAAGGGCCCATTAGATCTGCACTATGCAACAGATAATATTAAACACACAGCGATAAACGCCAGAGCCATGACACACAAAAAAAAGGGGGAAGAAAGTTTACGAGCTAAGTTGCATGCCGTGATCGGGAGAAGAGCCACAATAGGCATCCTTTGCAAAACTAGCACCCTTAGACCAATGCCTAACATGAGTTAGCATTGAGCCCATAGCCACAACAAACAAGCCAAACCCTTCACTAGGCACAAACGACCGTTCCACTATTTCAGGAAAAATGAGGAGAATATCTAGCACAATTGCTTGCATTATATTAGACCTCACTTATCTGCTTATATTAGGGTTTTGTAAAATGGAAAAATAAAGCGTAAAAAAAAAAGAGAATGGAAGTATAGGGGTAGCTCCTGTAAACCTTGATGGCGGGAAAAAAAAAAGGGTTCCAGAAGAGCATGTGCAATAGGAACTTGAGTTATATAAAAAAAAAAAATCCCAAGACAATACCAAGTCATCGCCCAAGCACCAGCGCTCAGAGCCGAGCATTGAGCCTGCTAAGAGGGAAAGATCATAATGGAGAGGAAACAGAGTTCATGTAAGGTTTTAGGGGAAGAAAACTCGAGAGAGAGTAGGTGTAGGGTTAGGTTTAGGTCAGGAGGATGCTAGAGGAAGCAAGGCGGGCACGTGGAATCCATGCATGCCTGCACTTGTTTCTAAATTATTTTGATTTTCTTAAATTTTAAATTTCTTTTTATAAATTGTGTGTGTGTTCATTTAAATTTTTTATTATTATTTAGTGTAAAGATAATTTAGGTTAATTTAGTTCAAATTAATTTAAAGTTAATATGGTTTAATTTAATTAAATTAATTTAAAGTTAATTAAGTTAATTATCTTTAAAAAAAAAATTAAAATTAAATTAATTATGTATTTAGTGTAAAGTTAAAATACATTAAAAGTTAATTAAAATGTTAGAGGGTCCATGGGTTTTGAACCCAAGACCACCCACCAAGCTAAGCGCCTTAAGAAGAGCACTAACACCAACACGCCCTCATGAGTCTTTACAAATAAATTCTTATACTTAAATAGATTAATGGGAATAGAGTCTATTCCAAAGTATAAACTCTGATTATCCAAGCATCAGGCTCATGAGGCCTTACACACAATTCATCGAGCCAATCATCGAGCCCTTTCATTCCATTCCACCAGTCAAAGCCAAGCACTAAGCTCCAATGCTTGAAAGCCACTCTACAATCCTTAAAGACCCGCACCTACAGCCACCGAGACACGTAATTCAATGCATATGTACAACACGCCAAGGAAATCTCACGAGTCAAGCATCGAAGGATATTTAGTTGTAAGTAAAACGTTTAAAGGACTTAGACTAGGACAAGTGGGAAGGAGGCGACATACATACTAGAAAAGTAAGCTAGAGGAATTGGCGAGTATGGCGCAAGGCTAGCATAGCTACCGAGCAAGGGAGTCAATAGTTTTCTTAGGTGAAGAACATCAAGCTTAGATGCTTTAGCCCTAACCTAGCCAATCCCCTAAAGAGAGTAATGTCTGTTTATAGACAAGTAAAGAAAAACTTACGCCTAACCGTGTTTCTAGTTTGAGTAGCACCAATTTGAAACGTCCTTGAACTCACCCTCACAACTTTGGTTGATGCAGGTTAAATCATACAGGATGCTCAGGACTTGAGGGAATCGAGGCAGGGGAGCATCATCATAGGCACCACCAACACCGCCAGTTTCACTACCACCATCACCCAAACTAGCTCTCATACTATGCTCGTTGAAGGCCATAAATGTAGGGTTCGGCTCCACAAAGCCTTATAAAACCCAAAAGAATTTAATGTTTAAGGAATGCTAACCTAATATTTATTTTACTTCATAATCATCATATAACCAAAATTTATTGAACTGAACATAATAACTTACAAACAACCTTATAACCCTTCATATTCCTTAAATTGCATAAAACAAATACGTAAATTAAAATACCTTGGTCTGATGCTAACCTTCGGCTTGTCTTGTTGACCTTCCTACTGTTGTCTTGCCCAACTTGATACCACTGACCAACTCTACCCAAACCATGTTTCCTCCTTGCCAGCTAGGACAACTTCCTAGTTCCAGGATACCATATGGATATCCTGGCCCCCGTGCCCAAACCCTCTAGCAAACCAGTGCCCCCTGTACTAATCCTTCCCCCGACTCCTCAACTCAAACTCTCTCTAGCAAATCCCCCAAATCCCAGAGAACCCTCCCCAAAAATCCAAGTAGAATGATAATAATCCCCCTTCTTTCGTAAGCCTCCTCCACTCATATCCCTCCTTCACCACCCTTTCTCCTCATTTATTTCCTTATCTACACATTCATTATCTTATCCACATAGTTAATTCCTTACCCTATTATTTAATGTTTCCTTATCCTTATTTTTATGCTTCTTATCCCCTAGTATACGTAGATCATTTAATTAAACAATTAAATTTATTAACCCTCTTAAATTTATTACCTTGTTCATTCAATACGATAGGTAATTAAATATTTAATTAATTAATCAATCAAAATTATAACAATTAATTAATTAATAAATATTTAATTAATATTATTATGCCAATCTTTGTTTAGTTAATAACATGTTAGAAACATTAATTACCTAATAATTTTTTACTTAATAATCCCTAAACATATGTTCAACTAGGGTTGTTACATACACCCACCCTTAAGGAAACTTCGTCCCGAAGTTAAGGTATCTTATGGTACAAAGGACAAGAAACGTGGTTCACACATTCATAATAATTAACCAACATTATCAGTAAGTAAGTCAAGAAAACTCATACATACTAGTGTATATGTACAAGAAATGCATGTGTAACTAGTATATACAAGTCTCGTGCATGTACTAATAATCAAAACTATCATCCTTTAGTAATTTATGTATGCATCCAATCTAGCTAGCAAGATTAGTCTATTATAAAAGACAACAAACCAATCAATTGTTTGAGAAATTCTTTAATTATTATTATCCGGTTCAACAATTTTATTTAGACAAATGTGGTTTAGTTACGTAATGATGAATATTCATATATACATATTTATTTTTTATTTTTTTTTGAAGGGAAAACATTAAATTCCACCACAAGACAGATCTCCATACCTTCTCAACTATTACTACTCATCCGTCATCCCTAACCTACTTCCATCTCCATTCCTATCCTCCCTTTTCTAGACTATCTTGGAGCATCAACTATATTGACCTAACTCCAAATAGAACCCATAAGAGGAAGTGTCGCTATCTCGACCAAGCTTCCCTAGTAGGCATCTGACAGTCATCATCACTTGCCTTGGGGAGCATGAACTAACACCGTCCTCCCATGACTTCTGGTTTCAAAGGATATACAGTGGGAAATGCCTCCACCTCTCCTAATCATAACTAGGGTCCACACCCTACAAGGGAATATACAGTGGCACCGTGTTGCTGGGGGTTTTGTCATCGTTTATTCGGTTTTGGGTAGTGTCATCACCTGAAATCCTGCACTAGTCCACATATCATAGCAATGCATCCAAACCAATATAATTTCACATACAATATTCATAACATAGTGTTTCTTGGCTAGTGGTCATGATATCCACTTTCATCATCTTTATCCTTTGGCTATTTCATAGCCCATAACCTGTAGATTAGTCTGTAACACAAACTCATACATTTATATGCATTATCATCATGTAATTGCATACTATCATCATTTCAATTTGGTATCCCTGTACCGATAAATTAACATCAAAGTTTTCCAGTTAGAAATAGATCTCATAATATCCCATAATTCAATTTCGAAATCCATTTATAAGATTATCATTTACCCAAAATAGATTGCATCATATCCAACATCATCCCAATAGCATTTAAACATTCATTAAATTCACATTCTCACAATATGTCGCATCATATACATCATCATCAATAACATTTAAACATTCGTAAAATTTACATTCACATAATAGATCGCATTACATACATCATTATCAATAACATTTAATCATACATAAAAGTTCATACATTTAAAGTTTAGGTGTATCACTTAATAGTTTCATTGTGACTAGAAAATAAAGTATACAGGCCTCTGGTAATCCTTGCTGTCTAAGTCAAAAGGTGGTGTTACATACACCCAACCTTCGAGAAACATGTTCTCGAGGTGGTAAAAAAAGTGAGGGATAGTCTCGCCGTAGTGTCTCAGCGTCTTCCCAAGTAGCATATCCTGGACTATACTTGTCTCACTGGACCTTAACTTGGTCTACCAGATGGTTCCTGAGCTGTCGGACTCTACGGTCCAATATGTGTAATGGTTCTACCATGAGGGTTCCCACGTCTGATACCTGCAATTCGTTCCAATTTAGTTTATGTGATTCATCAGAAACATAATGATGTAAAACAGATACATGAAATACATTATGAGTTTTATGCAAGTGGGGTGGCAGTACGAGACAATAGGCAATGGGTCCAATTTTCTCTTGGATTCTGAACGGTCCTATAAATCGAGGTGAAAACTTTGTTCCCTTCCTGAACCATATGGTACTCTTATTAAGCCTGATATGAATGAAAACCTGGTCTCCCACTTCATAACTTCGGTCGGTCTTGTGTGCATCCGCATAATGTTTCTGCCTATCCTGTGCTTCCTTTAGTCTCTGCCTAATCTGAATCACCTATTCTTCCATTTCCTGAATCAATTCTAGCCCAACTGTTACTCGGTCTTCTAGTCTATCCCAACTCAATGGCGTTCTGCATGGCCTCCCATACAAAGCTTTGTAGGGTGGCATTCCGATGGAGCTATGAAAACTGTTATTGTAGGCAAACTCTACCAAAGGTAAGTACTTCTCCCACTGGGTTTGAT
>ML780911.1:740323-763705 GCA_009831015.1 Picea engelmannii
GCCAGGGGGCTAGGATATCCTTAAGGTATCCTGGAGCTAGGGAGCCGGACAGGTTGCTCCTAGATGGAAGGGAGGAAAACATGGTTTTGGGTAGTGTTTGACACAGTTTCAACTTTAGCATTGGACCAACGGAGCAGCGAGATTTAGCATCCGAACCAGGTAATTTATTTATGAAATTGCTAAGTTAGGTGGACGAATATGTAATCTATTTCATGCTGTGTTTAACTTTAATTTTTTTTGCTGAAAATTACATGCTTTTACGATGATTAATGAAATATTACGCATTCAAAGAAATTTATGTTTAATTATACAAAATTTTTAGGGTTTAATTAATTAAGGTTCCTACAGGGGGAGAAGGAGGAGAAGGAGGGAGAGGTGCATGGGAGGAGGGCACGTGGGAGGAGGTTAGAGAAAATAGATTTGCAGAGGAGGGCACATGGATTTGCATAGGAGGAGGGCACACGGTTTTGCACCAGAGGAGGGCACACGACCAGAGAAAATGGTTTTACTTATTTCTCCTATCTCTTAAGTGTGCATGCTAATTGGTAGATGAAATGATTGATAGAATGATTGATGAAATGTTGGATAGAATTCTTGATGAAATGCTAAGACATCCTTTTAAAATTCTCCAATCGTACCCTTAGCACTAGGCTCATAATCCGTTTCAAAATTGAAGAGCCCTAACCATAACTGTTTACAAATCACACATGACCAATCCCCTTGATTGTGCCATGAGAAGAAAAAATCCCCATGGGAGTAGTGTAAGTTAATAACCATTCAATATAGTCCAAAATGAATATTTGAAGAAAGTGTCGAGGAATTTAGGGATAGGACAACAAGTAAGAATGAAAAAATAAATCTAGCAGCTCTTCCCCAATTTCATAGAATGATCACTGAGGTCCTAGACACTTTTATTCTTGAATTTGAATCCCTTTGTAACACTTATGAATATAATAATTATGCCCAGCTGAGAATTTTCCCCTCTACTTTGAAGGAAATATCCCTCAAATGGTTCATAGGTCTAGAAATACATAATATTTAGACATTAGAAACTATGAAGAATATTTTTATAGAGAAATACACTGAATATTGAAAATATGGAGACTGATAAAGAGATTAACTATTCCAAATGACTTAGAAAGGACAAATCATTAGAGGACTATGTTAAGATATTTCACTTTGGTTAAAAGATATCTATCGATTGCTCAATCGACAAAAACTCTCGTAAGACAATTATCTTGATAGAAGTAATGGATAATGATATGGAAGATTTAAATTTGATCACATTTGTAGATATTTACAAATGAACTTATGATGAGATAATAAATGTTTGAAAAAACTACTAAAGAGTTTCTACTAAAAGGGGTAAAGGAATCAAAGGAATTGTTGAACAAACCTCCATGACCATAGCTAGATTAACAAAAGTAGAAATTAAAAATATGTTGGAGATATGAAGACAAATATTTTTAAATCTATGGAAATCCATTTTGATACACTCCAAGTCAAGATGAAGAAAGAGGAAACTAAAAATGATTATGGCTATATGTTGCTACAACAAAGAGGTAACAAACATCTAGGTGTGGAGGGAGCTCACCATGAATTGAACTTGGGTCATCGTTATGGAAACTACTTCGAATTGCCTCTAGACCATGAATTGATCATTATGGTCATCGTTGCGACAGGTGTGCATGCACACACACACACACACACACACATATGCCCAAAGGCACTTCTACCATTTGTCTCAACCCTTGATCTCTTCTACCATTAGGTGCACATCCACTGAGCACGTATCTTTCAATCATGCATCCATTGTACACACTTGTTAGGTTCACCCTTGTCTGGTTCTCTTGGGTACTTTGGGTCCAATTGTTCCACACATGGCACTTTAGGTGCAACACCATTGGACATTGGAGAGTTAGTAAACAATTCATGAAGAAGGAAGAGGCACCATCTGGGATAGTCAAAATTGGAAATGAGGGAGCTTGGATCCACCTTATAGTGAAGCATTTTGAAAGTGTAGGGAAAGTCTCATATAAAAGGGGGATGCCTTAAAAGTGATGAGGCATAAGGGAAGAACTCATTCACAAGGACTATTGGTTTTTTGTCAAATCTAGCCCATGTAGGTCAAATCATTCACTAGATTCCTTGTTTGAATCTTTTACTAACTCCATTTATACACATAGAACTAGAATGTCTTTATTATATAAGAAAACATCCATCATTCCAGATACTATTGGCACTATGGATTCCACTATGAATTCAATCCTAGTGATTCTTTGTTACAATACCTAGACTGTATTGTTGTCCATCAAAGATTGCATACGAATTTCTCTTGATGTATCACATTTAGATTATCCATCAATTCCAATTCCTCCAAGTTCTATAGTACAAGGTTTTTCATCCCCTTTACAGGTTGTAAAAAACATGCTCAAGGAATCCATTCTGCCAATGTCTTCATGTCCCTTCCTTATTGTAGGGACAACACATGGATATTCAAGCCTAGTGAGTCTTTTTTACAAAACCTTCATTCAATTGTTTTCCATCGAAGGTTGCATAAGAATTTATGTTGATGTATCACATATATATTATCCATCAATTACAATTCCTCCAATTTATCTACTACAATGTTTCTCATCCCCCTTACAGGCTGTAAAAACCATGCTGCTCAAGGAAGTCATTCTGCCAATGTCTTCACGCCACTTCCTTATTGTAGGGATGACAGGTGGATCCTCAAGCCTAGTGAGTCATTTTTACAAAGCCTTCATTGATTTTTTTTCCATAAATGGTTGTATAATTAAGAATTTATCTTTATGTCTCAAATACAGATTATCCATCAATTTTAATTCCTCCAAGTTCTCTAATACAAGGTTTCTCATCCCCTTTACAAGTTGTAAAGACCATGCTCAAGGAAGTCATTATACCAAATTATGTCTTCATGCCGCTTCCTTATTGTAAGGATGAAACATGGATCTTGGCCTAAAATGATGACCAAAAAATCTAAGTGAGTCACAAGCACTTCCTTGACCTTCCTTGGGAATTATTTCCCTCATAGTCATGCATGTGAATAATGGAGAAACTTGCAATTCCACTCCAATCTCTAAGATTGAATGTGGTTCCATTGGTCATTCCATCAACCTTTTCCACTTCTAATTTCATTCATTTGAAGGAAGTCCATGTAAACTCAAGTTGCAACCCAAGCTCTCTTAAAAAATCTTCCTTCATGGAATTTTTCTTCTTCCCAGTATCAACCATGGTATCAATTGATCTTCCATTAAATACCACTGGAACATAGAAAAGTCCTGTGAAATATTTCTCTTGGATTATTGTACACTTGTGTTCTAGAACAACACACAATACTTGCAAAAGACCAATCGTGGAGGCTTTGTCCACTTTCTCCATAGTAGACAAATTATACATCATTGGACAATTCTTTACATGATGATCTTTTTCACAAATCCAGTAGGAAATAGGCATACCCTTTTTCTTAGGTGCATATAGTTGCTTGGCCTTTTCCTCTCCAAACTTCCTAGATAGCTTCACCTTCCATTTTTATTTCTTCTTATTCTTAGAAAACCACTTCTCCCTTAATGAAGCATCCTCACATATACTTGGAACTCCTTTTTACTCTACCTTGTATTCCAACAACTTGTCTACTATAGTGATGGTTTTTTGCAAGGGTATACACAATCTAGCATTATAAATCACTCTACACCAAAGGTTTCAAGCCATTCATGAAGTGGAACAACCTATTGTTGGCAGCCGATTCAATTTTTCCCAATTTCCCTAAAAGCTGCCTACACCTATGTCTCCCGAACTTCAAATTTCCATCGCATTTTGCAAATAGACGATATTTTCATTTCATGCAACACTTTCAAATTGGTCGATTTAGTTTTCACGACTGAAAGCGTGAAAACTCCTCCATCGTTATTTGAACTGTCATGATTTTTTTTCATTGATATTCTGAAAGTCACTTACCTTTGGTTTATTATTAAGTGGCTGGAATGGTTTTTTGAGCTATGTCCATTTGCCTATTCTTACTTTGATTGCACAACTTGACTTCTATTTGATTGAGAAGGCATTGAGCATGAAAATTTATGGGTTATACTTGATTATATAGGGGTCATGGTTGATTTTGGTTTTTTATATGTTGTGATCCTTATTATTATAAGCTCTTGGCTTAGATTTTACCTCTTGTCACAATGTTTTATAAACTTTGAATACACATTATGCAACAAGCGCATGGGTAACATATGAGCTTGATTTCATATTGAATGGAAATAGTTTGAAGTTATGCAATGGCGCGATTGGATAAACATTTAAACTTTGGGTTTGATTTCGTATTAAACATTTATGATTTCAAACGATACTTTGGCATAGTGGTATACCATCCACCGTTTAATTTCTAGGTTGGCCAATTAATATGGTTTGAATGATGTTATGATTGATTGAACAGCGCTGTACCTTGCCATTACTATGCTGCATGGCGGTGATAAACCCACCACCCACACACGCGCACATTAATTTGCTTCCCCTTTCATCGTTCTTAGCTGTTAGCCCAAACGATTTTGCTCCTGTGTGTTTAATCTGAACCCTACCATGCACCCGCACCATGGCTCCAGTCGTGAGGGATGAACCCAATGGTTGTCAGGCATTGCTGATGTTCGACGATGCTTATAGTGACCTTGAAGAATTTGGATGGCTTCTGTTTATACAGAAGTTTGATGGTTTTAACCCTTGCGTGGCTCAGCAATTCGTATTAACCTTTGATGGATGTCGAGCCAAGGTTGGGGATGTGCAATTAGAAATTGACGAGCAATTTCTCAGTTTAGCTACCAGTTTGCCTGCTACTGGACAAAAGTGGTCAAAAAATTGCAAAGTGGAAGATGTCCCGTGGACATTGCTCTTCCAGTCTCGAAAGGTGAATTCCTGTGATAAAGGTTTACCGGCAAATATGCTCAAGCAACATTGGCATGACTTGCTGATGATAACCAAGAAGTTCATCACCTGCGAGGGCCGGTATGGTTTTGTTTTCTTGTACCACCTTTGGCTACTTATGTTTTTCATGGGCTATGAGCTTAATATGCCTTATTACTTGCATAGGAGTCTGTTTAAAATCTCTAAAAGATATAAACAGAACCAGGCCGATAACAACCTTTTTCATTTTGGGTTAATAAAAATGCTTGTGGTTTGTCATTTGGGGTTACGACGAGACTGTTGGAATGATTTTCTTATTCGCAATAATTTTGAAGATTCAAATCCACCACAGGTTGACAAACCTGTGGTGAGCGAGAGCAAGTCTATACCCCCTGTGCCTTACAGTGCTCTGTTACCTAAACCCCTACCCGACTCACCTATCGACCTACCCCAGTCTGTCGAAACTGTTAAACCCATGGCTAAAAGGCCTAAGGCAAAACCTACTTCGAATTCCAAAGGAAAAAGGAATGCCCGATTAATCTCTCACATGGCAAGAAACAAACCAAAAATTCCTGTCAACCTTGACCCTATCATGGTGAGCGAAGATTCTGACTCGTAGGTGGAACATTTCCTGGAAAGTGAGTATCCCTATTCTGAAGGTCTATCTGACAAAACCTCATACGATTTTATCAAAAACCTACCACCTTGCTTTCAAAGTGATCCTAATTATCCAGGCATCAAAATGCCTCGTGAAACCCCCGATAAGTCGTCAAAACTCCCTCCTGTTCTACCTCAACCAGCTGCTCCACCATGTGATCAGTGTGGCGTGTGGTTAGAAAGGTATTACTTTGATGTGCCAATGCTACAGTCCAGAATTCATGCTCTGGAAGATCAAGTTGCAACGCTCACCAGTCAAAGGGCTAAATCGACAGTCACTGATAAGAAACAGCGAACAACAGGTTCGATTTTGTTTAAGAACGTGGAGTTAGCTACATCGGTTGTTAATTCAAAATTGGCATAGCTCGAGCAACCTCACTGGTATGACTATCACCTGTTTATATGACGAAATCTTAGCTCTGTTTGCAGCGTGGATTTGCTTTGACACATAAGCATGCACTATATGCATATTTTTGTTTCGATTAAATCGAATTTCATTTCCCGGATTAGTTTTGATTGGATTTAGCTTTGATTCGATTGATCATGGTATGGATTTGATTGTTTTAATTTGGCTTGCATTGGATAATCTGTTGCTTATTGAAGTTTTTATTAATCTTTTCTAAACATAATGTTGTTTCTGGTATTTCAATTTCAAACACAGTCAATATTTCAATTCGAATTGGTTATATTCTATATGATATGGTTGGCAATGATGGTTAAACTGTTATGATTTTATATTCCATGTCTTTTTCAACTAATTCGAATACCATTTTGTTAATGCATAACCAAATTGGGAATAGATATGAGTCATAACTGTTATACCCAACCAATCGATTCGCATTGTTTGACCGTGTTATCAGTTCGTTTCATATTGCAACAAATATATTGTTTAAATTTAATTTGGGAATGAAAGTGACTACGCCCAGGATTGCGATTTGTTTCTATATTTGACTCAGTTACGATTTGTTTTGATTGTTGCCCATTTTATGATTATCACTGTTGTTGATGGTTATGATCACTATGTGATCTTGTCTGTTGACTGTGTAAATGCTCAACGATCGAAATCTATGGCGAAGTTTGATGCTGTTATGCATGTTCCATTTTGACTATAATCGTAACAGTCTTTCTATATTGGTATTTGATTGAAACAACATGAATCTTATGCACAGTGTTACAGGCGTAACAAATCGATTATGATTGTGTTGGATTATACTATTAATTTCATTTGATATGAAACAGTTTGGTTAATATTTGACCCAATTTTATGGCAACTAAAAACAGAGCATTCTTACCCTGTTTCGATTGCATCTCTTTTGATTTTGTTTAAATTTGAATGATAAATTTACTTGAACCATTAGTGATTCATTTTTTTTTTATGTTTATTGAAAGAAAATTAAATTGGATTATTTTAAAGAAAATATTTTATTTGATCTCTATCTGATCCTGTATGCTATTTCAGACTAGCTACAGAATCAGATGATTCTGTAACTAAGTCTGTAGGATCAAATTTTTATTGTTTTGTTGATGAAATGGCTATCTAATTGGTTATTTTTGGTCTATTGTAGATCAATTAGAAATGGCAGTGGCTTTGATGAGCAGTTAGAGGATATTTCAAAGATTTCACTTGCATTTTGATTTCCTAGTTTAGTTGATTTTGAGATATTTCCCAGATTATGTAAAACATTTTGATATTATCCACAGGGAGGTTTTACCATGTGGAGAGACTTATATATACTTATGATTTTTGTAATAATGAACATCCTCATTCGTGGGAGAACAAGGATATGGAGTTTTAATACAGACTGAAGCAGAATTTGGTGTTTTGTCATAGCTTTAGCTTCTCAATATATCAACATTTTGTTTCATGTTGTGTATATCGATTTGTTTATGATTTATGACTACTTTAGCTATCTAGATCATGTGCAAATGATATAATTTTAATCACTGTAATCCATATCTGGTTTCTTCCAATTATATAAAAGACATAACAATTGTTTAATTCAGTTTGTGAATGACAGGTTTATCTTCTTCATTGATTGAATTATAAATATAAGTTTTTGCATAACAGGTTTCCCTTATTGCAGAGATTTATACATCTTGTAGTTGTTATGACTTTTTATGTCTTGTTTGTCCTGTAAACAACTCAAAGAGAAGCATAGCCGATCATTTACGAGAAGCTTTTGGATCAATCCGGTGCGAGTTTACTTTCTCCGACCAGCTTCACAGTCATCAAACACAGGACAAATTAGGAGCGCTTCCAGGTCAGTTAGTCTTTTCTTTGTTGTTTTCATTAGTAGTTTAATTTAGATATAAGTTTAATTAGATTTATATTAGATTGTTTAATTTCAGTAAATATATTAGATCTTTTAATTTCAGTTAGTTTTATTTCTTTTTCATAAAATATAAAAAATCAGAAAACATATCTTGTTGTCTTAGGGCAGAAAACACATGAGTTTTGTAGGTTTCAATTAAATCTGTAGGCTATTTATAGTGTACATTTGTGAATAAGTAATATTGCAGCTGGTAATTAGATAGTTGATTTGAGTTATTATATTAGTAATTAGTAGATTGTATATAGTAGTTAGAATAGTTATATTTAGTTTAGTTTATTTAGTAGTTTGTTTTAATTAGATTAGTGTAATAGTTTGTTTGTTTGTTAATTTGTTTATTGTTAGTTAGTTTAGTTTCTTTTATTTAGTTTTAGTTAGATTGTTGTAGTTAGTTTTAGTTAGTTTTATTTGTTTTAGTTAGTTTAGTTAGTTTAGATTAGTTTTCTCTTTGGTTTTCTAAAGACCTTAGAGTGGCCAACGGAGTCGTTAAACTCATCAGGGTGGTTCATTCCGAACGGCTTGGGTTATTAGGCAACCCCGAACCGGTTCCACTCTCTCAATTGACGGATGGATTGTTTCGCCCATCAACAAATGGCGCTAGAAGGAGGGCCTGAACTTAATTAATGGCACGAGGTGGTCGCAAGACTCCTCCTCCACCTAATCGCACACCTATAGTGACTAGAAGTCGTTCTCAAGATAATATCCCCCCTCAAACAACAACTACTTCAACCGAAGATCCACATATCACAGTTGAGCCAACAACCCCTAATCCTATAGGTGGTGATATCCAAGAGATCGTTCGTCAATCTCTTATTAAAACACACAGTGCCTTAGCCAGTCTTAGGCAACCAAACTGCCCGTGGAGTCAACCTTTAGACTTCTCTGATATTAGAGAACAGTTAGGTGATATAGACCTCAATGTGAATTCTTCAGATCCAAACTTAAATCCTACTGCAGGAGGATCTAGGATACCTCCTTCACCACCTCCCTCATCTCCTTCCTCTTCTGGAGGAGATTCCTCTTCCGACGAAGGCAATCCACCTTCACGTCCTTCCACACCCACTACCCCAATGGCAAATCAAAACAACCCTGCTAGACCCTGGTTGGACCAGGATGTTGTAGCCGTACCTAGAGCCCAACATCCTTTACCTAAGCACCCAGAGAAATGGCTTCCTAAGTTTGATCCCGATTCAAAACAAATAGCCGAAGATCATATCAAAAAAATTATGTTAGCCATCAGACTCCGTAATGTTGAACATGAAGACGTCGTCTATAGGTTGTTCCCTTACACCTTTGAGGGTAATGCGTCCACTTGGTACTTTTCCCAACAACCTCATACAATAGTGTCTTGGGAAAAGTTTGAATCATGTTTTTTAGAAAAAATCGGAGATGGTAAACCTCTGGAAGTCTTGGTCATGGATCTTTCGAGCTTAAAAATGAACCCAAAGGAAAAAGTTAAGGATTTTAATCAAAGATTCTCAACCCTTAAAAATCAAATCCCTGCAGATTCTATGCCCGCTGAGAGTCTTGTAATAGCTTACTACACTAAAGCTCTACATCAAAGTATAGCTATTTGGGTTAAAAGATCTAAAAAGGCCACGTTGTTAGAAGCCTTCGAAGAGGCTACTCAGATTGAAAAAGACATACTTAGTATTAAGGACTCTTCTAGCAATGAAACTGAGACTGCTTCTTCTTCCAAAAAGAAGATTGAAATTCTCCCTAGACCTACACAAAACAAAACACAACCCGAAAACTCTGATTTGGAAAATTTAACTAAAGTTGTACAAAAATTATCTAATCAAGTTATAGATTTAAAAAGGTCAACTGAAGAAGCCTCCTCGAGTAAAGGACCTTATAAACCTCCTTTCGGAAAGCCTTTTCCTACCAACCGGCCTAATCCAAACCCTGAAGGCTTGAACCTAAAAAGTTTGCAATGTGCTCTTCAGACAATACTAGAAGCCCAAGATAACTTGATGCCTCCTAAAATCCCTCAGGAGGAAGCAGAGCAGGAAGCATTCCAAGAAGAAGAGTCTTCTCCAAACATCTTTGGACATCTCTCGAATAGCATTTCTCAAGCTAACTTCGAGACTGTTCACCCTTACAACACTAGGAGTAAGACAACAAATAAACCTCCTACTAAAAACACTACAACTTCACCTCCAAAGCCACCTAAATCAGTAGAAAATAAACAAAGTAATATCAACCCTAAATTAGATTATGATGTTGAAGATCTTAAAAAATTATGGGCTAACATTTCTATTTATGAGTTGTTGAAGTTTCCATTTTTGTTACAGAAGATGTTGCAAAATATTTCAGAAAATGGCAAGAATGGTAATTCAAATGGTAATAAGGTTGTGCAAAGCAAAGTGCCGCAGAAGACTTCCACTAAAAACAATCCTGATCCTCAAGATAAAGGAAGCCTTCCTGTAACTCCTGTAAATAATAATGTAAATAATGTAGATAAAGTAGCATTAGATAATGCGAGTAAGAAGCCACAAGATACTACTTTAAGTACTCGCAAGAATGTACCTCCTTTTCTTTTAACTTTCGAAATATTCAAAAGAAATGTGCATAATTGTATGGTTGACTCAGGAGCATCATCAAATGTGATGCTTTGGTCAGTCTGCCAAAAGATTAACGCTGAAGTAGAACCATCTTCCTTGAAAATTATACAACTTGATCGATCAGATGTTAAAGTAATAGGCGAACTAAAAAATGTATTGATTAGATTATCGTCTAACCCAAAGGTTCATCAGGTTATTGATATAATTGTGGTAGATATTCCCGAAGTGTATGGTCTATTTTTTAGCAGGGATTGGTCAGAGCAGCTACACTGTTACTTCGCTACGGACTGGTCTCACCTATGGCTTCCAGAAAATGGTAAGCCCAACAAGATCAGGGTGAATTGTGAGCGTTACCTCAAGTTCACGGTCACATATTTGAATGACCCAAATGAACCATACACACCTCCCGTTGATGCACCTGAAGTCAAAGGAATTGACACCTACTTCAGAAATTTCATGGCTGAAGTTTCACCTATCAACAATCCAGAACAACAGACTGAGATCATAGCATATGTCCAACCAATACAACAGTCCCATGAGCCCGATGGAAATCAAATTTGGTCCCTATATTTCAACAGTGCCAAGTCTAGAGAAGGAGTTGGGGCAGGCTGTATCATTATCGATCCAACAGGTAATAAGACATTGTTGTCTTGTAGACTAGAATTTGAATGTACTAACAATACTGCAGAATATGAGGCTTTACTACAAGGTCTCAGAAAAGCCTTGGACATGAACATTCAAAATATGGTTGTATTCAGTGACTCTGAAATAGTGATTAGACAGGTGAGAGATTCTATACATTGTCTTTCCCCGCATCTCAAAAGTTACCAGTCTGAGGTATGGAGTTTAATGAACAAATTTTCTTCTTTTAATATAAATTCCATTCCTAGATTAAATAATGCTGAAGCAGATCTACTAGCTAATGTTGCCTCTAAACTTCTTCCTGTCGAAGGCTTATCCCCAAATGCATTCTACGTGGAGCTACTGTTTCGACCATCCGTTCCAGATAATATCACAAACTGGAGAGTATTTGACGATGATCAACAGATCATTAACTTTCTACACATGGAAGAAACATTTCAAGGCGCAGTGATAGATGAAAAAATGCATAACGACAATTTGCATGACTTTACGGTAATACCTAATCCGAAATCTTCTGAAGCTCTATCGGATATGGTAAATTTCATACCCAAATCTGTTGTTAGATTAGAAAAGTTTTATGATTTTGAAGATAAATTTAAAAAGACGATCAATTGCAAAACTAATAGTTCCTCATTATCTTATGAAAAAGTCAATTTAGGGACTATGGAAAATCCTCAGTGTATCAATCTAGGCTTGGGATGTTCTAAACAAGAAAAAGCTGCTTTTGTTAAATTATTTAAAGAATTTAAGGATGTCTTTGCATGGACTTACGATGATCTTAAAACGTTCGATCCAAATATTATACAGCATGTCATCCCGATGAAGCCCCAAACCTTACCTTTCCAGCAGAAGTTGAGGAAAATGCATCCTAAATTAGAACCGACCGTACAAAAAGAATTGAATAAACTCCTTGGTGCTAAAATAATTTTTCCTGTTAGACATACTCAATGGTTATCCAACCTCGTCCCAATCTGGAAGAAAAACGGGGAAATTTGACTTTGTGTCGATTTCCAAAACCTCAACAAAGCATATGACAAAGATAATTATCCTATCCCGCCCATGGAACAGATCCTTCAACAAGTATCTGGTTCAGAGAGGCTATCCTTACTAGATAGTTTCTCTGGATACAACCAAGTCTTGTTGTCTCCGTCAGACCAACTAAAAACTACCTTCCGTACCCTATCGGGCACTTATGCTTATCGCAAAATGCCCTTTGGATTGATTAACGCTGGTGCTACCTTTCAGAGAGAAATGGACATTTCTTTTAGAGGCTTAATCAATCATTCCGTAGTAGTTTACTTAGATGATGTGACCATTTATTCGAAAAACAAAGACGATCATCTAGCTCACTTACGAGCTGTTCTGCTACGATGTCGTAAATACGGCATCTCTCTGAACCCCAAGAAGTCCATCTTTGCAGTAGAACAGGGTAAATTACTAGGATTCATTGTGTCTAGTGATGGAATGATTATTGACCCCGAGAGGACTCAAGTCATCGCTAAACTTCTCCCACCTACCTCCAAAAAATCCATGCAGTCTTTCCTAGGCTAGATTAATTTCGTGAGAAGATTTGTCCCCAGTTTCTCCGAAATGGTCAGGCCTCTCCAAAAACCGATTAAGAAAGACACCCAATATCACTGGGGACCCACAGAAAACAAATCTTTTAATGACGTAAAGAAGGCCATAATTGACGCTCCGTCTCTCATGAGCCCTGATTTCTCTCAAGACTTTACACTTTATACTTTTGCCTCTGATCGTTCCTATGCCGCAGTCCTAACTCAAAAGAATTTCGAGAACAACAAAGTACCCATCGCCTTTATGAGCTCTACTTTCAAAGGTGCTGAACTTAACTATCCAGTAGTCGATCGACAAGCCTATTCTATTTTCAAAGAAGTTAAGCATTTTCGGTCCTATCTTTTGAAGTCAAGGATGAAGGTCATTGTCCCCTTCCCTGCCGTAAGGAACTTGTTAGTGCAAAAGGAGTTAGGAGAGAATACAGCCAACTGGGTCACCTCCTTACAGGAGTATGACTTGGAGATCACCCCAGCACAGATCGTGAGAGGCCAAGGATTGTGTAAGTTGGTTGTTGATTTAGAAATAGGACAACGAGAAGATAGCGATACGTCAGACCTAGAATAATGCAATCAAATTTTGATCTGTTGCACACAAAACCTCGCTAGTCCTTGGTACGACGATACTATATTTTGTCTTGAACATGGATCAACACCCCGTCACCTTGACCCCGCTAAGAGAAGAGTGTTGAGACTAAAATCTGCCTCCTTTCAACTAGTTAACGGTATATTGTTTTGTCAGAATTTTGACGGCGTACTGATGCGCTGCCTTGAAAAGGACGAAGCAGAAAGAATTTTTCTTGAGTTGCATGCAGGAGAAGCTGGTGGTCACTTCGGTGGCGACACCACTGCTCATAAGGTTTTAAGAGTCGGTTACTACTATCCGAAACTCTTTAGGGACGCCCATGCCTTGTGTCGTAAATGTATTACCTGTCAAAAAGCATCAGGGCGGTTGCAAAAACCAGCGTTCCCCTTGCAACCCATTTCAGTCGATTCTCCTTTCCAACAATGGGGCCTTGATATCATTGGTCCTATTAACCCTCCATCCTCACAACAGCACAAGTATATTGTGACAGCCACTGATTATTTTACTCGATGGTCTGAAGCCCCCGCGCTAAGAACTGTTAACACAAGTCAGGTGATCGCTTTTCTAAACTCGAATATCATCACTCGTTTTGGTATCCCTGATTGTCTAGTCTTTGACAACGCTTCATACTTTTCTTCTCTTGAGATGAGTGATTTTTCTTTGGATAAAGGAATAAAGCTTAAGTATTCTGCTAGTTACTACCCCCAGGGCAACGACCTAGCAGAATCGACAAACAAGAACTTGATTAAAATTATCAAGAGAACTGTGGCTGAAAATCACAAGAACTGGCACAATGCATTGCTTAATGCACTATGGGCTGATAGGGTAACACCCAAAGCCGCTATAGGTAACTCCCCCTTTTTTCTCGTTTATGGCAGAGAAGCCATTTTTCCACCTCACATTCTTCTTCCTTCGCTTCAATTGTCACAAAAAGTTCAAGAGGAAGATTGTCCCCCTTTAGAAAGCCGTATTAATGCTTTGATGAAGTTAGAAGAACTAAGAACCCAAGCTAAGCGTAAACTAGATCAACATCAACAACTGATTAAAAGCTGGTTCGATTCTAATTCTACTTCTGATAGGAATTTTGAAGTAGGCGATCTCATCTTAAAGTGGGACAAACCACACGAAGGGAAGAGTGAGCACACCAAGTTTCAAAATTTATGTCTTGGGCCATTTTTGATTGCTGAAAATTTGGGTCCTAGTTCCTTTTGTTTATAGAATCTTGAAGGGCAGCTTGACACCTATCCAGTGAATGGCCAAGCCCTGAAAAGATATTTTGCTTGATTACTACCCTTGTATATTATGTAAATATTTCCTTTTGTTTTTATTTTTCCCTTCCTTTTATTTTTGGTTTTGATTTGATTGATTAGTTTTTTGTATTTTTGAAACATATGCATACTTTTGCACTGAGCCATTCAGATTAAGACCACATAAAAATTTCTTCGCTGAAATAACTTCTGAAAGTTTGTACGAACATCAATGATATATATTTATGAAATGATATTTATGTTGGAAAATTTTTGTTGTTCGAAAGAAGTTTTCTAATTTCAATCTCTGAGTGAAGTTTGTCATGATCATCTATTATCTTTTTACGCTATCCCTTTTCCGTAAAGGAATGACTCAAAAAGGTGTCTCCCTGTCAAAGGAAGTGTTTTAGAAATAAAGCATCTCTAGAGCTTAATAAAGGATAGTGTTAAAAAATTCTGATGAGGTCTAAAAAAAAAAATATGTTAAAATATCAAGACTTTCAGTGTCACCCCGCTCAGCTATATATTTACAAAACAAAGAAAAACAAAAATGTTAATAAGAGCTGTGGGAAGTGTTTGTAAACCCACCGGGATACTGAACAGGTTTGATGCCAGTGGGTAAATGCAAGCATGGCGCCAAGACAACTTCGTCGGGGTACTGAATAAGCCTGTTGGCAGCGAAGCAATGTCGGGTAAATGAAAATCTGTAAAAAAAAAAATAAGAAACCTCTTTAATGTCCTTTATTATGATCCAGAGCTTCTTGACAGGATACGGATGTCTGAGTGGGTTAAATGGAAACCCTGTCGAAGCTATGGATGCCTGCTGGCAGCAGTGGCCATGCCAACAGTATTGAAGATTTTATCATAAAAGTCGTGACTTGCTGATCTTAAGACTGTTATTAGTTTTCATCTTTTAAAACATCGCTGGAAAAGATGGTAAATGATGATGTTTGTACGATTTTCTGGTTGTTGTTTTTGAGTTGAATTATTCTCTGTTGTCCTAATCTGAATTCATTGTCTTTTGACAGAGATAACTGCTTCTCCCAGTGTGTCACCATTGTTGGCAGCCGATTCAATTTTTCCCAATTGCCCTAAAAGCTGCCTACACCTATGTCTCCTGAAATTCAAATTTCCATCGCATTTTGCAAATAGACGATATTTTCATTCCATGCAACACTTGCAAATTGGTCGATTTAGTTTTCACGACTGAAAGCGTGAAAACTCCTCCATCGTTATTTGAACTGTCATGATTTTTTTTCATTGATATTCTGAAAGTCACTTACCTTTGGTTTATTATTAAGTGGCTGGAATGGTTTTTTGAGCTATGTCCATTTGCCTATTCTTACTTTGATTGCACAACTTGACTTCTATTTGATTGAGAAGGCATTGAGCATGAAAATTTATGGGTTATACTTGATTATATAGGGGTCATGGTTGATTTTGGTTTTTTATATGTTGTGATCCTTATTATTATAAGCTCTTGGCTTAGATTTTACCTCTTGTCACAATGTTTTATAAACTTTGAATACACATTATGCAACAAGCGCATGGGTAACATATGAGCTTGATTTCATATTGAATGGAAATAGTTTGAAGTTATGCAATGGCGCGATTGGATAAACATTTAAACTTTGGGTTTGATTTCGTATTAAACATTTATGATTTCAAACGATACTTTGGCATAGTGGTATACCATCCACCGTTTAATTTCTAGGTTGGCCAATTAATATGGTTTGAATGATGTTATGATTGATTGAACAGCGCTGTACCTTGCCATTACTATGCTGCATGGCGGTGATAAACCCACCACCCACACACGCGCACATTAATTTGCTTCCCCTTTCATCGTTCTTAGCTGTTAGCCCAAACGATTTTGCTCCTGTGTGTTTAATCTGAACCCTACCATGCACCCGCACCATGGCTCCAGTCGTGAGGGATGAACCCAATGGTTGTCAGGCATTGCTGATGTTCGACGATGCTTATAGTGACCTTGAAGAATTTGGATGGCTTCTGTTTATACAGAAGTTTGATGGTTTTAACCCTTGCGTGGCTCAGCAATTCGTATTAACCTTTGATGGATGTCGAGCCAAGGTTGGGGATGTGCAATTAGAAATTGACGAGCAATTTCTCAGTTTAGCTACCAGTTTGCCTGCTACTGGACAAAAGTGGTCAAAAAATTGCAAAGTGGAAGATGTCCCGTGGACATTGCTCTTCCAGTCTCGAAAGGTGAATTCCTGTGATAAAGGTTTACCGGCAAATATGCTCAAGCAACATTGGCATGACTTGCTGATGATAACCAAGAAGTTCATCACCTGCGAGGGCCGGTATGGTTTTGTTTTCTTGTACCACCTTTGGCTACTTATGTTTTTCATGGGCTATGAGCTTAATATGCCTTATTACTTGCATAGGAGTCTGTTTAAAATCTCTAAAAGATATAAACAGAACCAGGCCGATAACAACCTTTTTCATTTTGGGTTAATAAAAATGCTTGTGGTTTGTCATTTGGGGTTACGACGAGACTGTTGGAATGATTTTCTTATTCGCAATAATTTTGAAGATTCAAATCCACCACAGGTTGACAAACCTGTGGTGAGCGAGAGCAAGTCTATACCCCCTGTGCCTTACAGTGCTCTGTTACCTAAACCCCTACCCGACTCACCTATCGACCTACCCCAGTCTGTCGAAACTGTTAAACCCATGGCTAAAAGGCCTAAGGCAAAACCTACTTCGAATTCCAAAGGAAAAAGGAATGCCCGATTAATCTCTCACATGGCAAGAAACAAACCAAAAATTCCTGTCAACCTTGACCCTATCATGGTGAGCGAAGATTCTGACTCGTAGGTGGAACATTTCCTGGAAAGTGAGTATCCCTATTCTGAAGGTCTATCTGACAAAACCTCATACGATTTTATCAAAAACCTACCACCTTGCTTTCAAAGTGATCCTAATTATCCAGGCATCAAAATGCCTCGTGAAACCCCCGATAAGTCGTCAAAACTCCCTCCTGTTCTACCTCAACCAGCTGCTCCACCATGTGATCAGTGTGGCGTGTGGTTAGAAAGGTATTACTTTGATGTGCCAATGCTACAGTCCAGAATTCATGCTCTGGAAGATCAAGTTGCAACGCTCACCAGTCAAAGGGCTAAATCGACAGTCACTGATAAGAAACAGCGAACAACAGGTTCGATTTTGTTTAAGAACGTGGAGTTAGCTACATCGGTTGTTAATTCAAAATTGGCATAGCTCGAGCAACCTCACTGGTATGACTATCACCTGTTTATATGACGAAATCTTAGCTCTGTTTGCAGCGTGGATTTGCTTTGACACATAAGCATGCACTATATGCATATTTTTGTTTCGATTAAATCGAATTTCATTTCCCGGATTAGTTTTGATTGGATTTAGCTTTGATTCGATTGATCATGGTATGGATTTGATTGTTTTAATTTGGCTTGCATTGGATAATCTGTTGCTTATTGAAGTTTTTATTAATCTTTTCTAAACATAATGTTGTTTCTGGTATTTCAATTTCAAACACAGTCAATATTTCAATTCGAATTGGTTATATTCTATATGATATGGTTGGCAATGATGGTTAAACTGTTATGATTTTATATTCCATGTCTTTTTCAACTAATTCGAATACCATTTTGTTAATGCATAACCAAATTGGGAATAGATATGAGTCATAACTGTTATACCCAACCAATCGATTCGCATTGTTTGACCGTGTTATCAGTTCGTTTCATATTGCAACAAATATATTGTTTAAATTTAATTTGGGAATGAAAGTGACTACGCCCAGGATTGCGATTTGTTTCTATATTTGACTCAGTTACGATTTGTTTTGATTGTTGCCCATTTTATGATTATCACTGTTGTTGATGGTTATGATCACTATGTGATCTTGTCTGTTGACTGTGTAAATGCTCAACGATCGAAATCTATGGCGAAGTTTGATGCTGTTATGCATGTTCCATTTTGACTATAATCGTAACAGTCTTTCTATATTGGTATTTGATTGAAACAACATGAATCTTATGCACAGTGTTACAGGCGTAACAAATCGATTATGATTGTGTTGGATTATACTATTAATTTCATTTGATATGAAACAGTTTGGTTAATATTTGACCCAATTTTATGGCAACTAAAAACAGAGCATTCTTACCCTGTTTCGATTGCATCTCTTTTGATTTTGTTTAAATTTGAATGATAAATTTACTTGAACCATTAGTGATTCATTTTTTTTTTATGTTTATTGAAAGAAAATTAAATTGGATTATTTTAAAGAAAATATTTTATTTGATCTCTATCTGATCCTGTATGCTATTTCAGACTAGCTACAGAATCAGATGATTCTGTAACTAAGTCTGTAGGATCAAATTTTTATTGTTTTGTTGATGAAATGGCTATCTAATTGGTTATTTTTGGTCTATTGTAGATCAATTAGAAATGGCAGTGGCTTTGATGAGCAGTTAGAGGATATTTCAAAGATTTCACTTGCATTTTGATTTCCTAGTTTAGTTGATTTTGAGATATTTCCCAGATTATGTAAAACATTTTGATATTATCCACAGGGAGGTTTTACCATGTGGAGAGACTTATATATACTTATGATTTTTGTAATAATGAACATCCTCATTCGTGGGAGAACAAGGATATGGAGTTTTAATACAGACTGAAGCAGAATTTGGTGTTTTGTCATAGCTTTAGCTTCTCAATATATCAACATTTTGTTTCATGTTGTGTATATCGATTTGTTTATGATTTATGACTACTTTAGCTATCTAGATCATGTGCAAATGATATAATTTTAATCACTGTAATCCATATCTGGTTTCTTCCAATTATATAAAAGACATAACAATTGTTTAATTCAGTTTGTGAATGACAGGTTTATCTTCTTCATTGATTGAATTATAAATATAAGTTTTTGCATAACAGGTTTCCCTTATTGCAGAGATTTATACATCTTGTAGTTGTTATGACTTTTTATGTCTTGTTTTCCCTATAAACAACTCGAAGAGTAGCACAGCCGATCGTTTACGAGAAGCTTTTGGATCAATCCAGTGCGAGTTTACTTCCTCCGACCAAATTCATAGTCATCAAATGTAGGACAAATTAGGAGTGCTTCCAGGTCAGTTAGTCTTTTCTTTGCTGTTTTCATTAGTAGTTTAATTTAGATATAATTTTAATTAGATTTATATTAGATTGTTTAATTTCAGTAAATATATTAGATCTTTTAATTTCAGTTAGTTTTATTTCTTTTTCATAAAATATAAAAAATCAGAAAACATATCTTGTTGTCTAAGGGCAGAAAACACATGAGTTTTGCAGGTTTTAATTAAATCTGTAGGTTGTTTATAGTGTACATTTGTGTATAAGTAATATTGCAGCTGGTAATTAGATAGTTGATTTGAGTTATTATATTAGTAATTAGTAGACTGTATATAGTAGTTAGAATAGTTATATTTAGTTTAGTTTATTTAGTAGTTTGTTTTAATTAGATTAGTGTAATAGTTAGTTTGTTTTTTAATTTGTTTATTGTTAGTTAGTTTAGTTTCTTTTATTTAGTTTTAGTTAGATTGTTTTAGTTAGTTTTAGTTAGTTTAGTTAGTTTAGATTAGTTTTCTCTTTGGTTTTCTAAAGACCTTAGAGTGGCCAACGGAGCCGTTAAACTCATCAGGGTGGTTCATTCCAAATAGCTTGGGTTATTAGACAACCCCGGACCGATTCCACTCTCTCAATTGACGGACGGACTGTTTCTCCCATCAACACCTATCTTCTTCAAACATGTCCTTCATATCCAACACGAGGCCTAAAAAATCCTTGATGTAATCTTCAATCCTACATATATTCTTAAGAGCCAATAATTGATTTCATGTAATCCAATATTAATTCAATTTCCTAGCCCAAATTGAGCCTTCAAGGCTACTTTCATCTCTTACAAATTGTCAATCTTATCTATAGTATGATTGGATTCTAGGTCCTCTACTCTATTTCTCCACCAAATATTTGTAGTACCTATTAAGAAAATTACTGTGACATTCACCTTGGCCTCATGTGACCTTCCATTCATATGTTCCAATTATTATTCGACATCCCAACTTAAGTAACTTAGCATTGTGGGTTCCATCATATGATTATGGTTCCTTGATCTTTATCCTCATAGGAATTGATGAACTATGCCTATAGGCAATAACTTGTGTCAAGAGCTTAATAGTGTCTTCCTAGTCTTTGAATTGCACAATAGACTTCCACTATTTTCAACCATTCATCAACATCGGTGTTGAAGTTTGTGGTGATCAATTTTACAATATTTTGACACTCTTCTATAGAATTGTTAAATCTATGGTTGATGTCGATCATCTCTTCTTCTAAGGATTCTTCATTTTCTCCATTCTTGCAAAGAAAATTTTCCATCTTCTACACATCCTTTTCCTAGGTTGCAAGCCTAGTCTTGACCCTTGGAATATTAGGAGCCTATCCACCATCATTGTCTTCATGATGTGAATACATCTCTACATCTAATATATCCATTAGAACATCACTCAAATGTTTGGAAACTCATTCCAAAGCCTGTTTCTTTGCTTCAAGTTCATTCCAATATCATGAAGAATGCTATGATATCACATGTCATAGTAGTGACAATGGTGATGAGAACCAAAACTATCTCAAAAAAAGATATGATACCACTTTTCCTTCAAAAAGTGGCAAAGAGTATGGCTGAATACCACTAGTCATGAACCTATAGTCTACCCAATTTTTTTCTTTTCAAACTTGAGTTTATCCCAAGTATGTTTTGACACCTAAGCTTGTGCAACACTACCTTTCATTGACCACAAGGGCTTGGACAACCTGTGCCTACTACAACTAGACTATGCCTCTTCACTTAAGGTTAAATACCATAACTTTGCCTTAGGATACAATATGTCAAATGCAACAAAGTCCTACTCATCCAATTTCATTGAACAACATGCACACATCCAACCATGCCCTTTAAAACATCCTAGCAATACTTTAACACTTAGCCAATATTTCAATACTTAGTCATCATAAAGAAAATCAAGAAACATCGACATCCAATGACATAAAGAGTCCACAACACACATATATAGGTGGCACTCAAGGAAGGTTCCTTAACTTTATAATATGAATAATGTTACAAATATACAACAAGGGGTTTGCAACCTCTTCTCACAACTCTATTATAGAGGTAAAATGAGTCTAAGGAAATATTTCCTTCTACCTAATACCCCAAAACCATGCATACTCCAATCCCTGAAGAAACCAAAAGCCTACCTCTTGCATGTTCTATCTTATTTTTCTTATCACTCAAATGATCCAATTTTTTCTACTATGCCAACCTTGAATTTAGAACAAATTGCATAGCTCCATTACACTCCTTGTGAATGAGTTCTTCCCTTCTGCCTCATCACTTTTAAGGCATCCCCCTTTTATATGATACTTTCCCTCCACTTGCAAAACACTTCACTATAAGGTGGAACCAAGCTCCCTCATTTCCAACTTCGACTATCCCTGATGGTGCCTCTTCCTTCTTCATGAATTGTTTACTAACTGTCCAATGTCCAACGTGTTGCACCTAAAGTGCCATGTGTGGAACAATTGGACCCAAGGTACCTAAGAGCACCAGACAAGGGTGAACCTAACAAGTGTTTACAATGGATGCATGCTTGAAAGATATGTGCTCAGTGGATGTGCACCCAATGGTAGAATTGCCTCTAGACCATAGTGTGATGGGTGTGCATGCACACACACACACATATGCCCAAAGGAACTTCTACCATTTGTCTCAACCCTTGATCTCTTCTACCATTGGGTGCACATCCATTGGGTGCTTGATCTTGGTCATTAAGCACATGAATCTTAATCCACCCAAGCACCATAGTCTATTAAATAGGATAGATGTGGTGGTTTGAGGCCTTGTTAATGGCCAATGAGCCAAAGAAAAAATGTTTAGGACCTAAGGCCCTTTTTTTCCTCTCTTGTCATGGTACACACCTTGAGACCTATTCTTATTATGAAAACATACCAATGGTTCCAAATGCAACTATATTGCAAGTTATGCAACTATTTTTCAACTATATTCTAAAATATTGGTGAGTGGTCAAATGCAACTATATTGCAACTTATGCAACTATATGCAACTTATGCAACTATATTGCAACAATTTCATATGCAACTATATGCAACTATGAAACTATATGCAACTTATGCAACTATGCAACTATACACAACTATATGCAACTTATGCAACTATGCAACTATATGCAACTATATGACATATAGGTGTGGCAATTTCAACTTTATGCAACTAAATGCAACTATATGCAACTTTGTTGGTACTATATTGCAACTTATGCAACTATATGCAACTTATGCAACTATATTGCAACATATGCAACCATATTGCAACTATATGCAAATATGCATCTATATGCAACTATGCAACATGCAACTTATGCAACTTAAGCAACTTTATGGAGCTTATGCAACTTTACGCAACTTTATTTCAACTTATACAACTATATTTCAACTTATGCAACTATATGGAACTTATGAAACTATATGCAACTAGATGTGGCAATTTCAACTTTTTGCAACTATATGACGGATAGGTGTGGCAATTTCAACTTTATGCAACTATATGACGGATAGTCTATTAAATAGGATAGATGTGGTGGTTTGAGGCCTTGTTAATTGTTAGGACCACATATTGTACCCTTTTTGCCCATACTTTTTGCCATTGATTATATCCTTCACCACCTGTATTTAGACTTATACTATCATTCCACCTGATCATTCCAAGGTACACAACGTCCTTTCTCATTACTACACGTTTAA
>ML780911.1:773493-791852 GCA_009831015.1 Picea engelmannii
ATATATATATATATATATATTACAATATGTTAGAATATCACAATATTACAATGTAATAGTAATGCCATATTACATTGTAATATGGCATTACCATATTACATTGTAATATGGAAATACCATATTACAATCTAATATGGTAATACAATATCTCATGTAATTTTATTTTTTTTAAACTTAAAGCCATCGTCGCAATATCGACGATAGTTCATCGGAAACAAATCTAATATTTTACCACAACCATCGTTATAGAGACGAAAGTTCGTCGCAATTTTCCACAAATTTTCATCGCACATACAACATCTGCGTCGTAAGTTTGAGATATATTTTTGTCAAAATTGCCCCGTATTTTCGTCGCATGTTGTGATGGTTTTGCGTTGCACATTCAGCATCTACGTCGTAAGTTATTGGCCTGGCATAAATTTTCGTCGAAATTGCAACGAATGTTCATCGTAATTGTTGCATTTCTTCATTGTTACTGTGGCGTAAATTCGTTGTAATTGCGACAATGCATAGGGTTAACCGATCTTGAAGGGTCACACGTGGAGCGCTTATTTCGTCAATATTTCCATGCACACCTGGATTGTGGATATAGTGACGAAATTATTCCGATGAAAAAAAATCTTATCTTTCATGGAAATTGCGGCGGATAAGTGTGGCAATATCAACAAAAAACCATCGCAAATTTGGTCATATGTACTAGTGAATGGAAGAATTCTCATTAACCGTAATGAATAATGAATAATTTACACATGATATACTTTGTATAACTTAATCAATGTGCATTGGAGGAGAACCAATGCACCATAGTGGTAGTATAGAGTGATATGGACACACACCAATAGTTACGGTATTGAACTACCACCTATTCTAGTCTCGGAGGCAGTTACGGGAGTGATTTGCCACCTAGCTGAGTTAACTAGTCAACCAGTCTTCAATTAACTAACTGAAAAAAGTGCAGTGAGGAGTAGATCAAGGAATCAAGGGTAATGCATCAGTCTTGTGATGAAACCAAGGAAAGTTCACATTATCATGGTAATCATCCCAATGTTGCATGGTGAAAAAACCAATGCAGCATCTTAGACTTAACTCAACTAGTCAAACTAAAGTGTCAATTGAAGAGAATATTCTCCAAGTGGAATATTCTCCCCTAAAATATAGGAGACTAGATAATGACTAATTATGACTAATAAACAAGGAAAAACCTTAGGAAAAAGAAATCCCAGGTATGTGTGAAGTAACTCCAACAGATTCGCACCTAGGTTACTTCATCAATTGCATGTTTAAATTCTTTTATGAAACTCTTATTTGTATTTACAAGAACTGCCACATAAAACCTTAATTATTGAAAGGTTCTTTTGTTTGGATATGTAATCCTAGGATTAAATTAATAATAATTTGTTTTCTAGTTCGATCCTTTCAAGAATAGTCATTAAACCTTATCAAGAAAGGCATACTATCGCCTTTAATAAGAATTACATCAAATCTTGGGACCCATTTCTACTTTTGTAACAGTCGTATTGATGATATTATTTACGTTGAGAAGTAGTGTCATGTGTTAGAATATTATTCGCAAGTTTCTCCATATATATCTATTTTCTATCATATCAAAAACCATGTGGAATTAAGTTGGCATTGGATAATGAGCTTTAGACATTGATTTTTGACTAAATCCCACTCAAGCATTCGATTACAGGACACCTACAAAAAATCTGATGCATGATAATAATAAATGATAGAGGCATGCAACTAAATCAGTCACTGGGATGGTTAGGTTTCTTTGAGAACATCCCAGAATCTTTGGACTCTTCCTTGAAATTCTTATTGTTGACCGACGACTAAATTTTTTGAAATTTACTATCCGCTTCAACCTTGAAATAAATTTTTTGTCTCTTAATCATCGAATCGAGCAAACGAGTTCATTTAATTTTATCTATTTTACAATTTAGCCCTTCCATATTAAATTTTTGTTGCACGCTCACACTTTATATTACACTCAAGTTGTCTCACTTACTAATCATCTAAGTAGTATGAAGATAATATTTTGATAAGGTAAAATCGTCTAAGTTATGGATTATATAAGAGATGTAATATATAGTATTCGGTTTTATTAAAGTTTTAAATATAATGATAGGTAGTATATATATATTGTTAGATATCTAACCCCTTACATAGGTAGAATAATATATTTCCATGTAATAAAGGTCAATATTAATAATGTTTAGCAATAAGGAAGAACAAGTCCAATGTAAGAAGACCTAATAGAAGCTTTTGCTTATAGAAGGATCTTCCTCTAGATTGTTCTTTTGATAGACATATTTAGTATAAATAGGAGTTCAGGGTATCATAAGTTTTGTCTTGGATATTAATGTAATAGAGCTCTTCTCTAGTGGAGGTTTCCCCCTCAAAGAGGCAAGTGATCATTTCTCTGAATAATCAAAGTATTCTTTTGGTGTTATTCTGGTATCATTTTGGTATTATTGTGGTGTTGTTTTGGTTATATTGTTGTTTATCTTCCATTTCTAGCTAATTATTTTTGTTCTGCATACTATCGTTGTCATGCAATTCACCCATAACCCATTTTCTGTGTGGCACAACCCACCCATTTTCATGTTCCCTCTTCATCATGGCCCACACTTGTAGCTAAGACTTGGAAGCTCGCTTCAATACCTTGCACTCTAATTTCATAGAAAACCAACAAGAAGTGAAATAGCTTAGTGCCAATATTTCCACCATCAATAAAAACATGCATTCCTCCATCATCGCCACAATCGAGCACCTCAAAAAAGACCTCAAACAAGACATTGTTACCCATATTTAATCTATCACTACGATGATCTGCGCCAAGGTACATATCCCTGTAGATATTCCCCCATCTGACCCACCTTTGTAAACCAAAGGTGAAACTTCCTCTCACTCCCATAATTTTCATCCCCATCACTTTCAGCGTGACCTACTCCTTCTGCATGTGGATGTGACCAAATTTGATGGCTCAAACCCCACTATCTCAATAACTCAAATGGAACAATATTTTTATTTGTATGGCATTATGGATGAGTTGGCCAAACTTTGGTATGGTGTTCTCCATCTAGATCAAGAACGTTGGCAATGGTGGCAATGGAGAAAAAATGCCTGCCAAGGCTATATGTCTTGGACACACTTTCTGGCAGAGATTTATGAATGCCTTGACACTGATACCCACCATTTAGTTCGTTTGACAAAGTTGAAAGAATATGGCACGGTGGAAGAATTTATAGACACTTTTGAGCAATTGGATTTTCATGCAGAGGGCATGTCTGATGATTTGTTTCGAGAATGTTTTATCAGTGACATCAAGGATGAGATTCATGCCCATGTCCTCATGGCTCAGCCTCATAGTTGGGTGGACGCTACTAAAAAATCTATGGAAGCACAATAGGTTGTCTCTTCTAAAAAATGAAAACCATCCTTTATTCCTCGCACTAAACCAGTCACTCCCACTTCTCATTATACTCCACTAAAGATCCATAAATTGACCAGGGACGAAATGGTTCAATGCCAAATCAAAGGCCTTTGTTATAATTGTGATGAAAAATATTTTCGTGGGCACAAGTGTAAGGAACAAAATATTTTTATGGCCATCTCAAAGGATGTTTTAGAAGAGGATTTTGAGGCTCCCCTTGTGTCTATGTCACCTAAACCCACTGACATGACCCCTCCCTCAAACCCTCATGAAGTAGAACCGGTCATTTCCCTAAATGCTCTCACTGGATTCTCTACTCCCCAAACCCTCAAGCTAATTGGTTATATTAAGCATAGGAAGGTCATCATTATTGTTGATAGTGGAAGCACCCATAATTTTATTCATCATCACATTGCCAAAGAAACTGATTTCTATATTCCTCTCGTCAATAATTTTCAAATTATGATTTTTGAAAATGTGTGTCTCCAAATAGGTGAGTACCACTTGAAATATCATATGTTTTCTATCGACATGGGAGGTTGTGACATTGTGTTGGTGCAGAAAGGCAAAGGACTTTGGGTCACATTCTCATGGATTTTAAGGAATTAACCATGCAATTCGACTAGGAGGGATAAAAATATAAGTTCCAAGGAATCATCGTCAGTTCCCCAGATATTATCAGTTCCCATCACATGCATTAGAAGCTGCTTAAAAAAGGTCATTCTGGCATTATTTCCCAACTCCATGCCATACAAGCCATTGAGACACCCTCTGTGTCGCAGGACCTCCAATCCATCCTCTCTAAACATCAAGTCATTTTTTCCACTCCCCATGGACTCCCTCCTTCCCATGGTGTTCATGATCATTCCATTCCCATTGTTCCAAGAAGCCTTCCTCCCAATATCCATCCCTATCATCACCCCTTTTCCCAAAAAAATGAAATTGAGAAAATTGTTCAAGAACTTCTCAACGTAGGTGTTATCCACCCTAGTGCGATCCCATACTCCTCTCATGTGGTCATGGTCCTTAAGAAAGAATGTTCTTGGTGCATGTGTTCTCACTTCCGCACCCTCAAAAAACTCACCATTAAAGAAAAATTTCCCATTTCTGCCATTGATGACCTCTTGGATGAATTGAGTGGTGCCAAGTTATTTACTAAAATTGATCTTCATTCTATCTACCACTAGATCTGTATGAACGAGGAAGGCATTCCTAAGACTGCATTTAGAAATCATGAGGGCCACTATGATTTTTTGGTCATGCTCTTTGTCTTGTGTAATGCTACCTCCACTTTCCAAAGCCTCATGAATCATCTCTTTCATCCTTTTCTTCGTCATTTTGTCTTAGTTTTCTTTGATGATATCTTCATCTATAGTAAAATGTGGATAACCCATCTTTCTCATGTGGATCGAATTATCCATCTACCCTCTCAGCACCATCTTTTCCTCAAATACTCTAAATGTGATTTTTAGCCCCTAGAAGTTGAGTACTTGGGTCATCTTATTGGAAAGGCCGGTGTAAGGGTCGATCCTAAAAATATTGAAGTTGTGAAACATTGGCCTCACCCAAATACTCTCAATATATTGCATGGATTTATGGGTTTAATAGGTTATTATCACAAGTTTGTTAAGAATTATGGACATATTGTGACACCTCTCACTGCTCTCCTTAAAAAATAATTCTTTCACTTGGACTCCATCAATTTCTTAGAATTTTCAAACCTTGAAGATGGCCATGTGCTACACTCTAGTCCTGGCCCTTCCTAATTTCAAAAAGACCTTTTTCCTGGAATATGATGCTTCCAGGAAAGGAATTGGCACCGTCCTTATGCAACATGGCCGACCTTTGGACTTTATGAGAAAACAACTGTCAGAGAGAAATTTGGGCAAATCAATCTATGAAAATTAAATGTTGTCTATTCTTCATGCCATGGATCTTTATCGCCCTTATCCATTGGGGAAACTCTTCCAAATTAAGACAGATCATCAAAGCCTCAAGTATTTTCTAGAACAATGCCTTTCCTTCCCAAAGAAACAAAAATGGGTGACTAAGCTCTTTGGATATTATTATGAGATCATTTACAGGAAAGCCAAAGATAATGTGGTTGTTGATGCACTTTCCATAAAATATGAAGATGAAGGGTCCCTTTTTTCTCTCTCCTTCATTATACTAGATTGGCTCCAAGTTGTTCGCTAGGAATGGCTACATGATCCCAAAAGTTTGCATCTGATACAACAATTGCAGACCAATTCTCCAGTCTCCTTAGGGTACTCTTGGATAAATGATGAGTTTTGATACAAAGGTCATTTGTATTTAAGTAAAGATTCAAAACTTAAATCCACGGTACTTTCTGAGCTTCATGCTACACCCACCATTGGGCACTTTGGGTTTTCCAAAACCTATGATCAAGTCAAACATTATTTTTTTGGGGATGGCATGAAATAGGGAATTCATAATTTTTTGGTTGAATGTGATGTGTTTCAATGAAACAAGGGAGAAACAGTCAAATCTCCTGGCACACTACAATCGCTTCTAATTCCACCTGTTATGTGGCAGGATATCTCTATGGATTTTATTGTAGTCTTACCTAAATCGGGCAGTAAATTAGTCATCATGGTGGTAGTCGATCATCTTTCCAAGTATGCTCATTTCTATGCTCTTCAACACCCATTTACAACAACCATTGTGGCTCAACTTTTCATGGATCAGGTCTTCAAGATTCATGTCATGCCGCACTCTATTGTTTCTGATTGTGACCCAACTTTCACCAGCAATTTTTGTCAAGAAATCTTCAATCCACAAGGAACCCAATTTCATCTCAACACAACTTATCATCCCCAGATTGATGGTCAAAATGAAGTTGTCAACAAGTGTTTGGAAACATATTTGAGGTGTTTTGCATCGGAAAGGAAAAATAAATGGGCTCAATGGTTACCACTAGCTGAATGGTGGTACAACACTTCTTACCATACAACTACTCACATGACTCCTTTTGAAGTGGTATATGGACAAAATCCACCTTCAATTCTCTCATATTTTCCAGGTGTCTCGAAGGTCCAGACAGTTGACCAAACACTTACGATTCGAGAGGCTATCCTTTGTACCCTTAAAGAGAATTTGGTCATGGCCTAGAATCACATGAAGCAACAAGTAGATCAAGGTCACTCTGAACATCAATTTGTAGAAGGGGATCAGGTTTTTCTTCAACTGCAACCTTACAAGAAAAATTCCCTTAAGGATGACCATTTTTAGAAACTGGCACCCAAATTTTATGGTCCTTATATTGTTCTCAAGCATGTGGGACAGGTGGCCTATCATTTATCATTGTCGAGTCATTCTAAGCTCCATCTTGTTTTTCATGTTTCCTTCTTAAAGAAGGTGATTGGAACTAAGTGCCAAACTCAAACAAAACTTCCTGAGTTGGGCAAAGAAGGCTCCATTTGGCTACAACCACAAGCAGTTTTGGACCAGTGTGAGATTCATCTGCGTCAGTGAACCATCAAGGAAGTGTTAGTCAGTGGAAAGATACAAATCGAGTAGATGCCACTTGGGAACCAACTACCATTCTGCAACAATTTCCTTATCTCAAGCCTTGAGAACAAGGTTGTTTTTAAGGGGGAGGACATGTTAGGGACCTAACCCATTACGTAGGTAGAATAATATATGTCCATGTAATAAAGGTCAATATTAATAAGTCCTAGCAATAAAGAAGAATAATTCCAATGTAAGAAGACCTAATAGAATCTTCTACTTCTAGAAGGATCTTCCTCTAGATTGTTCTTTTGATAGACATATTTAGTATAAATAGGAGTCGAGGGTATGAGAAGTTTTGTCTTGGATATTGTTGTAATATATATCTTCTCTACTGGAGGTTGCCCCCTTGAAGAGGCAAGTGAACATTTATCTTAGTAATCAAAGTGCTCTTCTGGATTTATTCTGGTATCATTTTGGTATTATTGTGGTGTTGTTCTGGTTATATTGTTGTTTATCTTCCATTTCTAGATAATTATTTATGTTATGCATACTATTTTATATCTGGAATATTACATACATACATACATGCATATATATATTATAAGAACTAGATTAAAGGAGTCTTACAATTATAATTAATGCAATATGAGACACAATATATGGTTAATGTTTTGACTGTGTAATAGTTATGACCTCTTATGGTATTCCCTAGGGGCATTTTTTTTACAATTGCAAGGATTACATTTAGAGTCTAAATTTTATCATTTTTGCATTAGAGGACACTAGTAAGTAAGTTATTAGAACTAGTGATTTATTTTTGGTCCATGTGCTTGAGATAATTGGGATAATACACAAAGTTGCATAGTCTTATCTAGTGTAGATAGACAAATTTATTTATTTTGGATATTTTAAGCAATGATAGAATATTATAGTATATGACAAATTTGTAAGTTATTGAGCATGTAATGAACATTTCACATTGCATATCTAACATTGTAAAAATTAACTCAAGTATGAAGTTACCTTTGTGTACCTAATAAATTGTAATTCTGTGATGGTGGTTTACTATTGGAGATAATTAGGGTGTCAAAATTACTCAATAATAATGATTAGTAATTGGAAGTGTTTAACTTACGCAACAATACATTCAATTTAGTAAGTGATTGAAGGAGTTTGATTAGATGTGCATGTTATGGGTTACCTTGTGCTACAATTGGGTTGAACATTAAAAAAAAAAATTACCGTATGATTGTCATGATTCACGTTAAATCTTTGATCTATCTATTTTAGTCGTTCATTCAAGGGGTTTGTTATGTATGGTATCAGATTCGGTTCAACACTGTGACACAGAACCCGATTACACCTTCCATTGTTTTGTTATATAAGTTAAAGATGAATCACTACTGAAATTTATATTTCATTATGACAGGTATCATGGTCAGAGGAGCTAGGATGAGTAGACGACGTGGTGCAGGGGGAAGCGGTATGCTTCCCTCGATAGAATCCATGAAGGAGGGAAAAAATCCACTTGGAGAGGAGTAGACTATTGAGCAGGAGAAGCTTGTTGTGGGAGATGTGGTAGGTATGATGAGATCCTTCCAGAGGATGTTAGAGGGATTGATCAATCGCTTGGATCGAGATGAGGGTAGAGAGTTTTTTCCCAATGAGGGTTCTTAACACACTCCATTAGGTAGTAGTAGTATACACAGAGAACTTGAGAAAGTTAAATTTCCTGAGTTCTGGGGTGCCACAGATGGCTTAGCCGTCGAGGCATGGTTGGAGAACATGGCGATGTGATTTTCACTATGCAATTACACCCCCAAGATGAAATTATGCGTGGTGGTCTTTCAATTGAAAGGGAGTTCTCTTCTTTGGTGGAAGATGCTCTTACCTCAACTAAACATGGTCTTTGAAGACATGTCATGGGAATTGTTAGAGGAACGATTCTAGGAAAGGTACTTGTCCGAAGAATTCATTGAATGAAAGCTTAGTGATTTCAACGCCTTATGACAGGGTAGTTGTATAGTACAAAAGTATGTGGTCAAGTGCCTGGAGTTACTTAGATACGCTCCACATTTGAACACTGAGAAATTAAAGGTTAACAAGTTTGTGTTCGGTGTCAACTTCAACATTCATGCAAAAGTGAGGATATTGATGCCTCAAACATTGCACGATGTAGTTCAGAAGGCCCTCATTGTTGAGGAAGAGTTGACCAGTGGGGGTCAAGTCAGGACTCCTTCTAGACAGATAGCACAGGTGCCACCGGGAGCACAACAACATCAGACACCATTTAGACAGACTTATGGGTACTGTGATATGCCTAGAGGACTTGTATTATCGACATCGTTCCGATGGAATCCTCAACAGAGGAATCCTTAGAGAGAACCACATCAGTAGCATAAAAAAAAACATCATCCATAGCAATCACAACAGTTTAGATCTTGTCCGCATAATAGACCAGTACAACAGACTCCTAGACCAACAACTACTGCTTCTAGGACTAGGAGCACATGTTGGACATGTGGAGAGCCACATTACCAGAGATATTTTCCTATTAAGAAGGAAAGAGTTGTAGGATACATGTAGTGATGAATAACTTCCAGGTTGAGCATCATTCCACCATGCTCGAGACATATGGTATGATAATCGATCATCATTTTAGTATTTTAATAGATCCAGGAGCTACTGAAATTTTTGTATCTAGTGTTGCACTTAAAAGAATGGAGGTGAAGGAAATCAAACAATATGAGTTTAGACATGTGGAAATGGCATCTGGAGCCAAGAAAAAGGTTGGAGGAAAAGTGAAGGATTGTAATATTAACTTGGGTGACTTAGTTACAAGTGTAAACATGTATGTTACAATCTTGGGATCTTACGATATAGTGATAGGAATCGATTGGTTAGAATTGCACGATGTGATACTTAACTGCAATACAAAATGGTTAAGTTTGAATGATGATTTGGGACATAGTAGAGTGATTGTAGGAAGAAACCACGGAGTGTCATTGAGATTTATTTCTTCCCTACAATTACAAAAAATTATGCATAAATGATGTAATTTGTATGCCATTTTGGTGCTTAACAAAAAGGGGGACATGAAAGGATTAGAAAATCTTCTTGTAGTATCTGAGTTTGCCGATGTATTTCCTGAGGAATTACCATGTTTGTTGCCTAAAAGAGAATTAGAATTTACCATAGACCTAAAACCTGGAACATAAACGATTGCAAGAACGTCATATCAGACGTCGACACCAAAATTGTAGGAGTTGAAAATGAAATTGAAGGAGTTGTTGGATTTTGGACTTATACGTCCAAGTGTATCAACGTGGGGTGTGAAAGTGATTTTTGTAAGAAATAAGGATGGATCATGGAGGATGTTCATTGACTATCGTCTATTGAATGAAGCTACGATAAAGAACCAATACCTATTGCCAAGGATTGATGATTTATTTGACTAGATGAAAGGAGCAAGAATGGTTTCAAATATTGACTTGAGATTGGGATATCATTAGTTGAAAATTAAGGAGGAAGATGTCCCTAAGACCGCATATAAGATGATATTCAAACATTATGAGTTTCCAGGTTTACCATTTGTATTGACAAATTCCCCTGGCATATTCATGAGTTTGATGAATGGGGTATTATGTGAATGCTTGGACAAGTTTGTACAAGTATTTATTGATGACATATTGATTTATTCTCGAATGAAAGAAGATCATGACAAACACTTGAGGTTATTTTTACAATGTCTAAGAGAAAACAAGTTGTACAGGAAACTGTCAAAATGCTTGTTTTACCAGACGAAGATTCATTACTTGGGACATATAATATCTAGAGAAGGTATCACTATGGATCCAGTGAAATTAGAGGCTATTATGGAATGGCCAACACCAATGAACGTACAAGAAGTACATATCTTTATGGGCTTAGCGGGTTATTATCAACACTTCATTGAAGGTTTTTCGAAGATAGCAAATCTAATTATGGAATTGCAGAAGAAAAACAAGAAATTTGTATGGTCATCAAAATGCGTGGAAGCATTTCAAAATATTAAGGATTTATTAATGACATAATCGATACTGAAGGTTCCTAACATGGAAAAGGAATTATTGGTATGCATGAACACATCCAAGGAAGTTCTAGGTGGATTTTTGATGCAAGACGGTCAAGTGATTGCTTACATTTCAAGGAAATTAAGAAGGCATGAAGAGAATTACGCAACACACGATTTGGAGTTATTCGAAATTGTTTATGCCTTGAGATTTTGGAGGAACTATCATGTTGGACAAAATTTCAAGTTAAAGACTGATCACTGTGGATTGCAACATATTTTTACTCAGAGTGACTTGAACGCGCGACAAAGGCATTGGTCAGAACTACTTAGTGAATATGAGTTTGACATTACCTACATTAAAGGAATAATGAATAGAGCAGCAGATGTGTTGAGTCAAAGACCACACATGTTCTTAGTAATACCTTTTTAAACAAATCTTCGAGAAAATATTCTAGCTTTATAGATTGATGATGATTGGTACAAGGAAGTTAAGGATGGACAAGATACCATGATGGTACCAAGGTATGAATGTTATTCATTTGACAATGACAGATTGTTTAGGTATAACAACATAATTTATGTGCCATCTAACAATGAATTAAGAAGTTTATTTTAAGAGAATCTCATCGAGCAGTATACCTGGCTCATCATGGAGTCATGAAGATGAAGGCAGACCTTAGGCCTTTATTCTTCTCAAAAGGAATGAAGAATGACATAGTTAATTACATGGAAATATGTTTAGAATGTCAACAAGTGAAGGTTGAGCATAGACATCCAGTAGGATTATTACAACCACAAGCAATTCCTGAATTGAAATGGGAACTCATTTCAATGGATTTTATTATTGGATTTCCACTGACGAAAAGGAGACATGATTTGATTCATGTAGTCATTGAAACTCTGATGAAGAGTGCACACTTTATTCTAGTTCATACGACGTATCAAGCACCATACATAGCTAGGTTTTTTTTTAGAGAGATTGTGAGGTTACACAGAGTACCAACAAAAATCATATTTGATCGATGATCAATGTTTACTGGATGATTTTGGAGAAATTTCCAAGAGGATTTGGGAACACAATTTAATTTTAGCACAACATATCACCCCGAGACAGAAAGTCAAACTGAAAGAATGAATCAGATTTTAGAGGATATGTTGCATATGTATGTAAAGGATAAAAAAAAGGATGGGAATAATTCTTACCATTGGTAGAATTCACGTACAACAACAACTGTTATCAAAGTTCGATAAACATGGCACTGTTTGAGTTTCTTTATGGATGATCATGTTGGACACCTCTTAGTTGAGAACGACTATAGGATAGGGTCCTAGTAGGAATGGAAGTGATCCAAGAAATGAAAGAACATATGTGAATGATAAGACAAAGGATTAAAGAAACACAAGATTGATAGAAAAGTTATGTCGATGCCCATCACATTGACCGTAGTTATGAGGATGGCGATAATTTTTTTCCTACAAGTGAAACCACATAAGAGTTTGATAAAGTTTGGAAAGGGTGTTAAAATCTCTTCTTGGTTTCTGGGACCTTTCGAAGTTGTAGAAATAAAAGGACATGTGGCTTACTAACTAGCCATGCCTGATTATTTGAGGCATATGCATGATGTATTTCATGTATTTGTTTTACAATATTATATTTCATATCTGTCACATGTTATTGACTTGATTTATTTGCGGTCAGATGAGGGTGCTCTCATGGTAGAGCCAATCTACATATTGGACCATCGGACTCAAAAACTACAACATCAAATAGTCTATCAGGTCAAGTTCGAGTGGGACAACTATACTCCACACTCGGCTACATGGGAGGACACATATGAGATGCATCAATAGTTTTCTTATTTGTTTGATAGATTGGATATTTAGATTTGTGTCATATACATTTATTACTTTCATTTAGATTGTACAAAATTCGTGATGAAGTTTAAAACAAGACGGGGTGTATGTAACATCAAGTTCCACTGAGCACATTTTATACTGACTTATTCTTTGAGGACACTTGTGAGCAATGATCTAGTTATGATACATTATGATTATGCTTTGATGATGAGATTATATTATGATGTAATTGTGATTATATGTTAAATTCTAGATGTATGTATATTGGAAGGTATTATTGATGGGTTCTCCTGAGGGTGTAGGATACATAACAAGTTGAGGATATCGATGGCATCAACGGACTTAAGTATTATTAAATATTTATATTGAGTGTGCATGATACATGACAGGTTGAGGATGTTGATGGCATCAACTGACTTCCACAGACTCTCGATTGACAAAAGGAGTGTATTTGTATTTGGTTTGAGTATTTATTTACATGCATGTGCTATATGATTGATTCCAGTATGGATTTTTGTATATGAATAATTGACATTGTTCTTGTGAGTGGATGGATACATGGTGACTCCTGCTAATCTGACTCACATATGGAGTAGAGGGGTCATACGTATAAACCATACGATTGAGGGAGAGGTGTGACAACGTCCCTATTAGAGCCTACTAGCACTCCTGCCTTAACTGAAATATAGGTTAACAATTACATATTTCATGAGGTCCACGATGTTGTGAGGGAAGACTCAGACAATTGCTCACAAATAATTCTAAGAGGCGTGCAATAAGGTGTAATCCTTGTTCCTTAGACAACCCTTAGTCTCTCACAAGGTCAACCAAGTGGAGTGTTGACTCCAAGTGTTAGACAAACTTCCAAACTAGTCAAATGTCAGTGGCACCCTTGGAGCATGGAAGTGCATCTTGAAAGGCACGTCGCACAAACAAAGTAAGAGTCAATAAAATCTAGAAGGCCTATAAAACTAAAATAAAATACTTATACTATAGAAAATATCTTACCTTTGATGATTGAATCATCTTGAGTCAATTCACAACTAATCCTAACTAAAAGAAGACTCGTAATCCAACTCAAACTCAAAATTAGTTAGGGGACACAAAAAAATGAAGAATTAGGGGACTAAGGGACAACTAATTGGAAGAATAGGAACAATTTGGGGAATGTGAAGGAAAATGCCTAAATAAATAAAATAAAAAGGGAATTAATATGTGCAACTTGGGAGAGTGTGACACATGTAGTGGGTGAATAGTCATTTAATTAAACTATTAAAAAATAAATATTTGTGCATGGGATTTTTCTATAAAATAATTGGAGAGGAAGGGAGAGGGGGCTCACTTTGGAAAAGTGTTGTTATGCTGTCAAAATTTTTCTGAACTAGTTTACTTGTTGAGAGTTGGGTTTCAAAACTTGTGAAAAGAGTGGAAGCTCTTCCTTGCGAGACCAAGTTTTGGTGTTATTGATTTCTGGTTTATTGTGTGTGACCCCTTTGTGGCTCGGGGGGTTAAGGGGGAAGAAGAGTACCCTTAGTCTTTGGATTGACAAGCAAAAAGGAAAAACATTGCACAATACTATGGATTGTAGATCAGCATCAAGATCATGTCATCTAGGTTACAGTATTTTATTGCTTGATGTTGTAGATTAATAATTTCTTGAAAAGGTAATCAATGATTTAAGTAATAGGATGAATAGTTATTTTTTCCACAATTTCTGTAGAATGTGAAAATGTTGTAATTTTTCTTATACGATGAATCTATGAAGTGTGTTTAAAATAAATTTTGAATTGATTTGAATAATAAATCTGATATAACATATCTAATCTATGTAACGATTATTTTTAAAATGCCCCATTCTACATTTATGTTATTATAAAAATATTTGCAAATGAAATGATGAGGTATACGAAAATTTTATTATTGAACATGTTGTTGCACTATTGGAATTTTAATTGTTAGCATAATTTCAATGTTAATGATTTCTCTTACAACCATAGGCGGGGAGCGATTTGTAGTCTTCTCATGACAACCTTTGATATTGTGTTAATTCAAAGAATTAGAAAATACTCACGAATCCCATTGGTGTTTCTGTCAAACATATTCATGATCGTACATAGAGAATGGATGTACAATGTTGTTGTTGATAGATGTAATTTTTATCAAGAATTCTTTGGAAATCTTCCTCGGTATTATAAAGTAAATTTCAAATTGTAAAAGAAAAATCTTGAATACTTACTACGGTTACCAGTCATTTGGCTCAGTAGATTAACACTTAATTTCCATTTCTCTGTAATCGAATGCTTTTAGTTGGTTTTGTAGTTGAGACACTACATGGTTGACAATTGCAGGTACTTAAGAATTATTGTTCTAACTATAGTAATCACTGAGACTTGAGACATACTTCAAATGGAACCATATTGAAGTAAACACCATCGATTTTGTGTAATCCTTAGGTTTCCATGTGGAAGGATCAATCGATTTCCCTCTCAACGAGACCACACCTTCCAAGTTGCATGTTGATCGAATCCTTCAATCTTCGTTAAATATTGATGTGGGTAGGGGCATTTTTATGACCTCTTATGGTATTCCCTAGGGGGCATTTTTTTTACAATTACAAGGATTAGATTTAGAGTCTAAATTTTATCCTTTTGGCATTAGAAGACACTAGTAAGTGATTAGAACTAGTGATTGTAAGTGATTAGAACAAAGTTGTGTCTTCTCAGCTAGTGTAGATAGACGGATTTCTTTATTTTAGATATTATAAGTAATGATAGAATATTTCTTTATTATATTATAAGTTGCATTTTTTTTACAATTACAAGGATTAGATTTAGAGTCTAAATTTTATCCTTTTGGCATTAGAAGACACTAGTAAGTGATTAGAACTAGTGATTGTAAGTGATTAGAACAAAGTTGTGTCTTCTCAGCTAGTGTAGATAGACGGATTTCTTTATTTTAGATATTATAAGTAATGATAGAATATTTCTTTATTATATTATAAGTTATTGAGCATGTAATGAACATTTCACAATGCATATTAACTCAAGTGTAAAGTTACTTTTGTGTACCTAATAAATTTTAATTCTTGGATGGCAATTTATTATTGGAAATAATTAATGTATCACAATTACTCAATAATAATGAATTAGTAATTGGAAGTGTTTAGCTTGCAGCAATATATTCAATTTAGTAAGTGATTGATGGAGCTTGATTAGATGTGTATGTTATGGGTTCCTTTGTATTACAAAAGTTAGAAGTTTAGGGGTTTTAGGGATAGAGGTTTATAAGAGTTAGGTATTAAATAGATTAGGAATTAGAGGTTATAAAGAATGGGTATTATGGCTGTTTTAGGTTATGGATTAAAAGGATAAGGGTTATAAAGGATGGTTCATAAAGGTTATTAGGTTAAGTGACAAGGGTTAGTGATTATCACATGATTATAGGGTGTAGTGGTTAAGAGTTATGGGATAAAGGATATAATGGTAATATTCATTACAATCTAGATGACAATGTTTGATAAATACATGGATTAGGACTTAAGGGTGACACTAGGGGTATTTTCTTTAGAGCTAAAGAGATAAGGAGATATAAGGTTTATGGATTCTACATATTAGAGGTTATACAATTTAGACTTCATAATGGTTGAGGGTTATAGATATTGTGGGTTATAAATGTTAAGATTTATATCGATTATTAGGATGATAGATTATTATGGATAGTTCTTTGGAATCCTACAAAGTGAAGTTTATGTGTTAGAAGTTATATAAATATAGACATGTTTGAGGGTTATGGATATGGTTATAAAGATTAGTTATTAACAATTATAAATGTTACATGTGTTAGGGGTTATAGGAGTTGATAATTATAAATAATGTGTGGTTTAAGCATTTATTGAAGTTAGAAGGACATGTTAGGGGATAATGTTTATATTGGTTATATGTATAAAGTGTTGAGGGTTACATGTTTTGTGGGTTATATTGGTTATGCTTTAGGAATTGGGGTTGATAGGTGTATATGTATTATGTATATGGTTTATAAGGGTTACAATTTTAGGGATATACAAGTTTCTCGTTATAGATATTAAGGGTTTTATGTATACGGTAAGTTTTAATAAAGAGGTTTTGTTGTAAGGGATTAGAATTATAAACATTATATAATTGGTATTATAGATTATGATTTATAAGGGTTACATAGAGTAATAACCTAGGGTTATTTGAGTTAGTGGTCATATGGGTTAAGGGTTATGAGGTTTATGGATGATAGCATGTGAGAATGATAAAGGTTAGTTTTTTTAAGAGCTATGGATATGAATGATTAAATATTATAAAACTTATGGGTTATCAATGTTAGTTGTTAGGGGGAAAATGTGTATGGGAATAAGTGGTGCGGGTTAGGGGTTATACAAGATGGTGTTACAAAGGTTTAGGATTATATGGGTTACAAAGATTAGAGATACTAGGTATTGAAAATTTTAGAATTTAAATGGGTTAGAGATTACATGGGCTATATGTTCGGTGTTATAGGAGTTACATGTTAGGTTATATGAATTATGATTTGTATAGGTCAATTTTGGATTATAAGGACTAGAAATTATGGGTGATAGGTGCTATAGTGTTTATGATGTATTGATTTTATAGGTATTATAAGTCATTGAGGTTAGTGGTTAAGGGTTATAGTTGTAAAGGCTTAGATGGGTATGTATTATATGTTTAGGAGTGATAAATGTTATAGTTGTTAAGGTTTATATAGGATAATTGTTACATGGATGAGAAATTATAGAGGTTAGTGTTAAGGCTTGTAGGGGCTATAAGGGTTAAGAATGATAACATTATAATGTTTATAATGTTTAGGAATGGTGACAGATATAAGGTTTATGAGTTATAGGTTTTAATATTAAGTGGTTGTAAGGATTGTGGATTAGAAGTTATAATGGTAAATTCATAGGGATTAAATGTTATAAAGGTTAGAGATTATATAGGTTAAAGGTTATAAGGATTAGAACTTATATGGATTAAGAGTTCCAAGGGTTATTTCTTTTGGATTATATATGAGTTAAATATTAATTGTTAGAGGGATGGGGGTTATATGATCTAGGTTTGATTAAGGTTATGATGTTTAATTGTTAGATTAGAATTTATAATGGTTAGGGCATATGAATTAAATGTTGTAAGGGTTGGGAATTATATGGGTTAAACCTTATAAGAATTAGAACTTATATGGATTCAATGGGGGTTATGTTTGATTAAGGTTACAATGTTTAGTTGTTAGGGACTATAGTTGTGAAAGGATAGGGGTTAAGTATTATAGGTGATACGGGTTAAGGGCTATACAAGTTGGTTTTATAATGCTTTAGTGTTATGGGGATACAAATATTAAGGAAGTTAGGGATTGCAAGGATTAGGTTTTATATAGGTTAGGGGTTACATGGTTTTCATGTTTGGTGTTTTAATTCTTAAGTATTATATAAACTAGGGTTTATAAGGATTAGGGATTAAATGATTATATGAGTTACATTATGGTTATAGGGGTTATGAA
>ML780911.1:791902-810879 GCA_009831015.1 Picea engelmannii
TGGTTTTCATGTTTGGTGTTTTAATTCTTAAGTATTATATAAACTAGGGTTTATAAGGATTAGGGATTAAATGATTATATGAGTTACATTATGGTTATAGGGGTTATGAATTAGGGTTTAATGATGATATGGGTTAGGTTTCGTGTTATATGAATTATGGATTATGAGTGATAAGTATTATAATGTTTATGGTGTATTAGGTTTATATGATTAAGGGATTATGAATGTTAGAGATTGTGTAGATTACTAGTTAGCAGTTTAATAGTAAATACATATATGAATTAGATGGTTAGGAGTGATAAATATTATACTTTATTAAGAGTTATGCATGATTATTGTTACTAGGATTATAAATTATTTAGGTTGATATTAAGGTTTTTAGAGTTTATATGTTATAGTTGTTAAGTGTTAAGGGTGAGAAGGGTTAAGGATGATAGGGATTATAATGTTTAAAGATTACACAATTTATACAACTTATGAATAGTAGGTGTTGGGAATTAAGGATTATAGGATTTAGGGATTAAAAGTTATAACAACTAAGGCATATGAGTTAAGTTTTATTATGGTTGAGGTTTATATATTTTTGGTTATAAGAATAAACAATTATATGGATCTATACATCTTAAGTGTTTTGGATTATAGGAATTAAATATGAATTGTTAGGGGTTAAGCGTTGTGAGAGTTATAGGTTTATGTATGATGGAGGTTATAGGTTCCACTTGTTATATAAGTTAGTTATAATAATAATTATCAATTAGGAGTTACAATTTAGGTATTATAGTAGTTAAGGATTACTGATTATTTTTTATATATTTTAAAGATTAAATGGACTGTGCTAAAGATTTTAAAATTTATTGGAATTGTGAGGGGTTATAAAGATTAGATCATAGGAGTTAAGGGATATAGTGGGTAAAGGTTATATGTATTACATATTATAGAAGTTTAGGTTATAAGTATTATATGGTTAGCATCGATAAAGGTTAACAGGGTTAGGGTTTAAAGATTAATAACACATGTATAAGGATTAGAGATGATAAGTATTAAAGATGATATAAGATACACGTGATAATGGTTATAATGATTAACTTAGAATGAGATTATGACTTATAATGATTATGAGTGGTAAGAGTTATATTACTATAACAATGTTATTTATGGACTATAAAGGTTAAATTTCATATAGTTTAATAGTTAAATGAGTTACATAATATTAAAAATAATGATATAAGAAATTATAGAGGAGAGATATTAAAAGAAATAAGAGTTTTAATTTATATAATAATAATATAGTTTAAGGAATAGTATCTAAGATAATTAGAGTTTGGGTTATATATATATATATATATATATATATATATATATATATATATATATAAACTTATAAAAATATGTGTTATGAATTATAAGGTTTAGGAGTTTCTAAAAAGTAAAGGTTAAAATGTATAATAGTTATTAGTTTTATGAATTAGAGGTGTTATAGGCATGATACATGTTATGTGTTAAGGATTTTAAAACTCTGAAGTTATAAATAGATATTTTGGATGACATGTTTATATAGGTTAATATTTATAGTAATTATTTTTGAAGTAAAGCACTATAAAGGTAGTATAAATTAAGAATTATAAATATTAAGGGGTAGATAACTTAAGGTTGAGAAGGGTTATAAAGTTTATGGATTATGATTTAATTTTGGAATTTATACATTAAGTTTAAATGATATTATAAGATTGAAAATGAAAGGTGATATAGAGATGGGTTTTAGGGATTAAGAGTCCATAATATTTAAAAAGGTATAAAAGTTAGGTTATAATAAGAGTTTAAGATGTGAGAGGATTATGGGTTCATGGTTTAGTGGTACTGGATTATTTTAATGATTTAATATAAATGATTGGATGGAATGTAATTGTTAGATTATAATTTTCTAAAGATAAACAATTAAGGATTATAGGATATAATTACATGTGGCTATTTTAAAAAGATAATATAAGTAATAAGTTTAACATCTAAAGGGGGTCAAACTTAAAAAACTTTGTGTAAACACAGTCAACCACCCAACTTGAGGCAGTTATCTCCCTCCACCTATTACTAGGGTAAATAAATAAATATGTCTCCTTATCACTCATCCACTACTCCATTTTCAAATATACTGAGTAACCTGTGTATGTCATGTAATGCAATGCAAATACAAAATAAATATCAAAATAAAAGTAAATATAATTTTGCATATACAAACTAAGTAAAAAAATCACCAATTTTCATTTCTATTAAATTTATTTATATTATTATTTCAAATAAATAATTTACAAACACTCTACATCATAATCATAATAATTATTTTAAAAAATATATTTAAAAACATATGTAATATATTAAAAAACAATAATATTAATATTGTAATATTTATTTTTAAAAATATCTTTTTAAAACATATGTAATATATTAAAAAACACTAATATTAATATTAATCATAATAGTTATTTTTAAAAATATATTAAAAAACATATTTAATATATTAAAAAACAATAATATTAATAATTATTATTTTAAAAATATCTTTTAAAAACATATGTAATATATTAAAAAACAATAATATAAAAAGCAATAATATTAATATTGTAATGTAACAAAAATTTGAAATTATAATTACAATCATAACATTTTATGAAATTTGTTTTTTTAAACAATTTAACCTAAAATACCATGATATTTTATTAGTCCCTGTCATGAGACTATAGCAATGAGTTTTCTTTTGATATAACATTAATTTGCCTTTTACCATAAATTTGTGTATGCAATGTAATGTTTAACATAGAAAAACAAATATATATTTTTGGATTTAATAAAAATATTTGTGTTTTTCATTTCTAATTGGTTGATAGAATTGAAGTCTTATTGCTCCCTTCACCTCTTTCAATGTGTAGAATTAATTAAATAATCAATAAATTTTACCAATCACCACATCTAAATATAAAAGGTTGTACTATGTATTTATTATTATGCATTATTATATTTATTATCCAACATATTATTTATTATCATATTTATATTATATTTATGAATATTATAGTTCTTTTCAGCTTACAGTTCATTATACACTTTGAATAACAAACAATCCTAAATTATTATCTTTTAACAATAAATATTCATTACTTGTGTATTTAGTTATATTAAATTTTATTGTTCAACATGTATTTCCCAATTAACTCGGCAGAGACTTTGTTGCCATGCAATCCTTGTTATTATAAAAATGAAACCATATTTATAATTATCTCTTTTTAATTTACATATCATATGCAAAATAATCTTTATATAACAAATCTTCAACCATACAAACAATATAAGTAATTATTCTAACATCATATTATAATTTAACAAAACATTAAATAAACACTATAATATTTTATTATAAAAAATTAAACTGTATTCATAATCACATTTTGCTTTTAACCTACATATAATGTACAAAATAACCTTTATATTATAATATAACAAAACTACAACCATATACTATAAGTAATTATTTTAACCCTTATATTATATTTTAACAAAACTTATATTAATGAAAATTATTCTCATGTTTATTTTAAACATATATTTAAAAAATATATATTATAAAAAACAAATAACTTATTTTTTATATTATTTATTTTTAAAAAAATATTTTAAAAAATCCAAAAAACCCAAACAATTATTAACAAGAAAAACTGAATTTGATAATTGTACCATCGTGGATGGGCATATAAGACAACGGTATGGTATTTACGTTCAGATCTTGGGTCCATTCCAATTGGGGACTCCTAGATCGATAGGTCATTGGGTCAATTCCAAGTGGGGACTCCTATATTTAGTCGTTTGCCTATTTAGTTATTTACCTGTAGCTGAGCACGTGGAATTTTAAACTTTTATACTTTATAGACTTTTATACTGCAAGGAGTTTAGGAGGAGTTAAGTTTTGTTTTCACAAAAAAATTTGAAAAATAAGAAGTGATATACATATAAAATTATTCATACTTCTACTCCAACGAGTTTAGGATTTAAAATAAAATACCGAGAAAACAGAATTGGTAGAGAATTAGTAAGACTTAATTGAATACTATTAAGCTAAACATCAACACATTTGTCAAACTCGAAATGCATCAAAGAGTTTTAAAAAGAAAAAATTGTTTAAATAGTCTAAGAAAAACTAAATCACAAGAAACTAAAGTTAGTTTTCAGCAATAACATTGGGAAAAGTAGTGAGAATGGTAAAATGTTACTTAAGTGGTAAGTGAAAAGCAATAATTTTCAGAAAAGTAAATTTTCTTATTTATAAAAAACAATGACATCTATCCAGTTAGGAACCCTTTCAAAGTTGCTATCATATTTTGATTTTTGGAAAGTGTCAATAGCATATAAATAGTGATTAAAGCCTGCTATGGAGATAAATTTTTAGATTTACGGAAAATAAATTTAAGAAGATACATTTAAACAACCAATAAAATAAAAATTATGAATTTAAGGTTTTGAGACAAGAGTTAAATAAGTAGGTGAAAAATATCAATTTATCTTTAAACATCAGAAAATATGTTATTGGTCCAAAACTCTGAGGCATATGATAGGAATGAAACTCTGTCTTTTATATCACTTAGAGATGACTATCCCCACTACCTATTAATAATCCAATTATGATAAGTTTTTCCATCTTAAAAAAAAAAAAAAATCTTACTACTTTTCAATTGATATTAAAAATCTACTTACACAACAAAGATGGCTTAATTCTTAGTTGTTAGCATGTATATTCAAAACTAAAATCAAACAACACAAAAATCAGCCAAACATGAACATACAACTATTATAAAATCAACCTAATAATGTCAAGTATTATTGCCTAGAACTCTGAATAATACTTTGTTAGTTGCTCATCAAGGGATCCTAATTTCCATCAACAAAATTTAATGGTATGGTGCTATTAAAATACACTTCCTTGAAATATACACTCCAACAAGTGTTAATGGTATGGTGTTAATAAAATACTTGATCCCACTATACAATTTGAGGTTGGATTCTCATTTAGTACAACTATAATTGTGAGTGAATCATTTTAGTGATCCTTATAGTGGAATAGTAAGAATCATAATGGTAATATAATGGAATAGTAAGAATCATAATGGTAGTAAATATTTTAGAGACAATGGGATTTAATCGAGATATTAAAGAAAATGATTTATTTTAAATTGCTAAGAGAGAAAAATAAGTGATCATGGTGTGAAAGAATCTTAATTCTCAAAATAAAAGAGAGAGATTGAGAGGTTGTGGTTGGTAGGTTTGGAAGAGATTGAGAGGTTGTGATTGGTAGGTTTGGAATATGTATGGAGATATTTTGATAAAATCTAAGATATAAATTTAGAATCACCATCAAATCCTATGAAGATAATGATATCTAGAAAATTAAGTTATATTTCACACTTCAGTTTACTTAAAATTGAGTAATTATACCAAAAAAAAAAAGGTATTTGCTAAAAATAAAGAAATCTAGTAAAATTAAGGTTTTTATTTATTGAAAAGTTGTATTAGGATGGGATTCAACAAAAGGAATTAGTGAAATTAGAGGTATTATTTAATATTTCACGAACCCATTGATTCACTAAGTAGAGACCCTATACAAATAGCTAACACCATAGATTGAGCAGCCTTCTAGTCTTCTCTTCCACCTAATTGACGATAAACAATATTTCTATCAAAAGTCTATAAAGGACCCCGACCCACATCTTTCTCTCCTCTCACAGGTAAGGTAAGGAGAGTGAGGTTTTAAGAAGACCAATAGGTATTGATATCTTAGATGATAGGAAATGAAATCAAAAACATTTTATAAAATCTGCTTCATTAAACACCCTTATATAAAACACCCTAATATGATATTTCAATAAAAAATTAAACTATATTCACAATTAATTTTTTAAAACTTATATAAGATATACAAAACAAACTTGTATTGTAATCTAATAAAAGTTTTAAAAAAATACAAATAATTATTCTAATTTTTAGACTATCATTTAACTAAACTTCAATCAATATTTTAATATTTATTTGAAATCAATATTTTAATATTTATTTGAAAAAAATAATTATTTTTTATATAATTAATATTTTAATATTTGTTTGGAAAAAATAATTATTTTTTAACTAAATTTCAATCAATATTTTAATACTAATTTAAAAGAAAAGTAATTATTCTTTATATAATCAATACTTTAATTGTTTGAAAAGTAAGTAATTATTTTTTATATAACCAAATTTAATAAAAAACATACAATTACTCCAAACATATATTAAAAAAAAATATTAAATTTATTATAAGAAATAAAATAAATTATCATTCATATCATATATAAAACAAAATTATTAAAAAATCTTTTTTCTCATTCACTAAAATTTAATTTATAAAAAATCTTTTTGAATCTCTACTATGCTCATTTTATCTTAGCTTATAAGATATAAGCTTTAAACTTTCAAAACATTTGCACAGGATTTTATGTTAGAATCTTTTGTGAATGGTTTTTTCAACCTTAAATTTATATATATAAATATAAAGTGCTATAAACCCATATATATATATATATATATATATATATATATATATATATATATATATATATATATTTATTTATTTAGGTTTTTGTGATAAGCTTTACCTACATGTTTATAATTAGATTTTTTTTTATTTTTTTTAAATTTTCACGGAAGACACATGATAGTGTAGACTTGGTAACTAAATGCTAAGTTGTGCGATGTTATAAAAATGTATAAATATCATGGAATAATATTCATAGATACTTCCATTCAACTACATAACACATTTAGAAGATGGTTTTGTTGGGTTTCAGTGAGTCAATAAAAAATGTAAAAAATGTTTTACTGGTGTTGAGTTCACAAAAGTTGAGATTTGAAAAGTAAGAAGGAAGTTGGGATTGGAAAAGCTTTGAAGTTAAATGATATGAGATAAATTTATTAAAATTAAAAAATTAAAAAATATAGAAACATAATTACAATTTTTTTAATCTCAATAATAATGGTGAATCTAGCTTCTAATTATATAATATAGTGCCTAAAATTATGGATCTTTGGGAACTGTAATGATCTGATATATGGATATGGATCTGTGTGAATTGTTGTTATCTGAAGCACAATAATAAACAAATGGAGTTTACTATCTTCAAAAAATAAAGATGATCACATTCATCACTTCAAGAAAACAACACTAGTTGGAATTAGGAAAGGAAAATGTTGGGGTTTCAGAATCAAACCCTTACAAGTTACAGATCTAAATGGAAAATAAGTTGTACATAATATCAAACTCTAACCTATCATAAAACTAAAAAATATTTTAAAAAGTATCCTACACACCGGCTTAATAACATGGAAAAAACCAACTAAAAAAAACTACAGATAATAGATTCATATGAAACAAAAATTCAAACTATATATAGCTATTACATGAGATCATAAATAAAAAACTAATATAAATTTAGATTTAATTTTCAACTAATAAAACTACAGTGGAAAACTATTTTCTGCATTATATATAATATAATTTTTAATAACTAATTCAACTAGTGAAACTACAATGCAGAAAATAGTTCTGCATTGTATATAATATAATTTTTAATATCTAATAATAATAAGTTAAGATTGATTGAGTTTAAACTTCTTTGAGAAAAACATAATAGAAGACCTTAGAGTTTCAATAATGTTCACTCTAAAGCATAAAGAAAACGTTGTGGATTATATAATATCATCTGTCTTTGGTGGAAAAATTTTCCGGGAAAGACATATTAAGCAAAAGATTTTTATATTATATTAGGAAAGACAAAACAGTACATGTGACCATGGGCGGTTGGCGGTTACTTTGCAGATTTGCTAAAGCCGGGACCTGGACCAAGTCCGTGACTAGTTTGACTAGCGTGTCATTCTTTATAAAGTAAGTTTAATCATTTTTTAATGGTTACATGCAATGAGCCCTTAAAAAAAGTTAAGCATACTTGATTGTATGCATTGGAAAATTTTAATATAATAATAATATTAAAATTTATAATAATAATATATAAAATAAAATTTGGTAAAATTTTTTTGTATTTTTAATTGGAATTTTCAATACATTGAAAATTGTTTAGAAGTTTAAAAAGATATAAAGTAAGAAGAAATCAAAAAGAAACAAGTTGGTGATGAACAAAATTGAGAAGGAAGATTTTGTCAAAGTAGTTGTTGAATAAAATTGAGATTATTTTTTTACATATAAGAAGTTTTAAAGAAGAAAAATACTAAATGGTTGAAGAGATGAAAAAAATTGTCCTTAATAAATTTAAATTGAATATTATTCACGGTGACATTGTATTAGCTCGAGAATCAACCAAATCACTAAAAAAATTAAAGTAGAAATATTAAGGAAATTAGTGAAAAGAGTAAAATGTACTTAAAAGAACTTATAGGACAAGCTATAAATTTCAAGGAAGCAAATTTGCTTACTTAAAAAGAAGATGAAATGGATCTGGTTAGGAACCCTTCACAATTGCTACAATTTTTTTCATAATCTACAATTAGTGAATGCATAACAATAGTGATTAAAGCTTTTTACTTTAAGGAGAAATATTAAATCAACCAATAAAAAAAGAAATTTGAAATTATGAATTTAAGATTTTGATATAATTTTATGGGTTAAATAAGTTAGTGAAAAATATGATGTTGGAGTAAGAATCAATTTTTTTTTATTGGCGAAGAGTTCCTTTAACCTAAGGAAATAGGTTAATGACTCAAAACTTAAAGGCATATGGTAGGAGTGAAAGTATGATCCTTATAGACCACCAAATGATTATTTTAAATGACATTGTTTTTTTCAAATAACCTATTAACAACCAAGTTATGATGAGTTTTTTCAGCTTAAAAAAAAAACAAAAAACTTTTTAGTGGAGTTCACTTGCACAACAAATATGGGTTAAACTCTTAGTCGTTAGCGTCTATGTTCAAAAATCAAATCAAACAACACAAAAATTAGCCAAACATGAACATACAACCACTATAAAACCAACCTAATAATGTAAAGTAGTATAGTTTGAGACTTTGCAATATAAACTCCAACAAGTGTTAATGGTAGAGTATTACTAAAACACCCTAGTGTTAATGATACAATGTTACTAAAACACCCTATCCCACAGTACAATTTGAGGTTCGATACTCATTTAGTAATTTAGAAATTGAACTACCTTCTCATGTTTATGAAAATTGAATATCCCTATGGGGAAATCCAATAAAGATATAGTAGCTATAATTATAGACAAACTTATATGACCACAAGACATTTGAAATTGAAAAAACTTTGAAGTTAAATAGACTTTTATTAGCAAAGATGTGATGTTTTATAGAGATGTAACAATGGAAAATTTATTTAGAACTAACACACTAAAATAATTATAAACTAAATTATATATATTATTAATCTTGAACCTTTTGCTACTACTCATTATATAATGTTGAACCTATGCTACCACTAATTATATAGTCTTAGCACTTAATTATGATGGAATAAATACTTGCATGCATTGCAAAACGAACTGATTTATAAGTAATGATTTCTTAGCCTTTAAATAAAGGTATTATCATCTAATGAATACTTACATTGAAAATTTGTGATGGATATATCATACTTGCATTGAAAATTTGTAATGGATATATCTAGGCCTAGTTATATGAACAACAAGCCACTCTAATAACACAAAGTTACATGCTATTGAATAATTTTTTAATATAAAATTAACACATTTTTTGTTTAGGTGGAAGGAAAAAGTTTAATAAAGTGGGAAAAGGTTGGAGAGAAAGAGCTTAATCCAATGGGAAAATTAGTTATAGCTATAGCTTTATTATTAACTAATAAGATTTTTTTTATTATGTAAACAAAGTATCAATGTGAAGGAATTCCAATAAAAACTATAATAGATATAATCATGCATAAATATTTGCAAGAAATAGAAAGATTTCAAAATTGAGAAAATGGTTATAATAAATATAATTGTGCATAAATGCTTGTAAGAAATAGAAGGAATCTAAAATTGAAAAAGCTTTGAAATTGCATTGATTTTAAATTAGCAAATTTATTAAAAGTAACCAAAAATAACTAAAAATAAAAAAACAATTATATTTCATTTTAATAATTGCTAACCTATACACTTAATTATATATTAAGACACTATGTTTTTTTTTTAATAATTGCAAACTTATACATCTAATTATATATTTAGATATGAGGTTAATCATATATTAAGATGTTAATTTTTTTTTGAGAAATACCCAAATAACATCTAAATTGAAAAAATAAATGCCATATCCTCCTAAACCAACCAAATGTTCTGCTCATACAGATTTACAAACTCTTGTGCAATATTATACCTCTCTAGTTTGCAATACAAACTTTTATACAATATTATACCTCTTGTTTAGAAAAACTTTTAAATTAAAATATTTATAGTCGTAATTCTCAGAACTCGTTCCTAACATTAAGGAACATTTTCAAAAGATCAACGAATGTTTCCTTTCAATTCTTTAAATGGATGTAAACCGTCCATCCAATTCTTAAACGGTTCTAGGTTACGTATTATTTTTAACTATGGATAACTAAGAGGGTTTATTGGATATCTTTAAAATAAAAAATATTTAAGTACATATTTATATATATTAATTTTTTTCCTAAAACTAGTCAAAACAAAATACTACTTTCTAATTTCATATTAATAAACTATGTGTATACTACTTTCTAATTTCATATTAATAAACTATGTGTAACTAAGAGGGTTTATTGGATATCTTAAAAATAAAAAATGTTTAAATATATATTTATATATATTATTTTTTTTTTCTAAAACTAGTCAAAACAAAATACTACTTTCTAATTTCACATTAATAAACTTAGTGTAGCTAATTTAGCATTACTAAACTTAGTGTAAAATCAACTACAATTATTATTAATGGGCAGGTGTCTGGGTTAACAATACTTTGGATAACAAGCATAGGAGCGGTGGTTATTTATATGGTTTGTTCACTCGGGTTTTTTGCGATATTTCCATCTGAAAAGCCGGCCGGGCATAAATAAAACAAAGCCGGAAGGGATAAATGTGAAATGGAGAACAGAACTAGGGAATTGAAAGGGTGAAATGCCAGCTCGAGTTAGTGGAATATTTACAAACTAGTAACTAATGATATTAATTATGGAGCTACTGTGTACCAAAAAAAATACAATTATAGTTATTTTTGATAATGAAAACTTCTGTTCTTATTAAAAAAAAAAAAAAGGTACAATTTTATTTTTGATAATGATAACTTTTGTTATAATTTTATAATATAATAAAAAAACATTTTCATGGAATGTAAATATCTTTATCCATTATTATAAGATCCTAACCCAAAATCCATCTTGTTTCGAATTATTAAATTAATTTTAATTTCTAAGTATTTAATAAATTTTAAGAGTAATAAGGAGTAATCCTTCCAATTATTAAACTAACTATAGCTCAATCATTTAACAAATTTTCCAATTATTAAACTAACTATAGCTCAATCATTTAACAAATTTTAACAAGACTAATGAGTAACCCTAATCTTAAGATTTGAAAAAACTTAAATAAAAATAAAATCCATCTTAAAAATCTATTTACTCATTATACTTTTTTAACATTAAAACCTCTCCCATTAATACAATTGTCACTTAAGCACCACACAATACTAAGAAATGCTTATATGTCCGAAAATGCAATCTACTATGCCACAACACAGTACATTTTTACACATATAAAAGACATTACCCATAACTTTCTTCCTTAAAGTGGCCAAATTGTAAAGATAAAATGGTATGTGTTGTCCCTTGCAATTTTCAAACACATGGACATGTATGCAACCAATGAGCCTTGCATCCTTACTTTCAAACACATGGATAAGTATCTAAGAACAATTATTTCTTCTATATGTAAAAACAACTTTGTACAATAAATATTATAATATTTATGATAGTGATAAATACTTTCAAATATTATAATAATATAATAAATAATAATCATAAATACATTTAGAATTAAAAAATGATTTTTTTTATGAGTTCAACAAATTAATTAAAAATAACTCAACTAACAAAAATAACTCAATCAATATTACTATCTGTAATTATAAAAAAAATAAAACTTAACTAACAATGTAATTGTCTACAATTATAGAAAAAATTTATATTTAAAAACTAACCAAAGAAGAGGTAATTTTGTCCTTACACAAACAAATGTCACATAAACTTTTACTACTATTCTCCTATGCTCGTGAGACATTCCTAAGAAACTATCAAAATTATGTCATCCCATATAATTTCCCAAAAAGAAGAGGGTAAATGACATGGATTAAATGCCATGTACTCCCAATGTAACATGTTCAATTCACAATCCAGTTCATTTGGGACAACTTGTAGAGTTAGAATATTTAGAATTCTCTTTTACAAAAGTTATTAATAAATTATAGATAGTTTTTAATAGGTTTTAAATTATGGATAGTTTTCAAAAGGTTTTTAACAACTAAGTTATATTCATGGAAATTATTAGTCCATTTTCTCTATGTTATTCTCTTCTAAACTCTAATCAACTAAAATTTAATGAGGTTATTTTTTTCATTAACCATTATCTACTAACGAAAATGATTAAATGATTGATTAAAATAAAAGAGATTTGGTAAAAAATAATTGAATAGTATTAAACTAAATATCAATATATAAAAGAGGATTTTGTCAAAGTCTTTGTTGAAAAAAACTGAGATTATTTTTTTACGAAAATGTATCTAGGAGTTTTAAAAGGAGACAAATTTCTAAATAACCTAAGAGATAAGAAATTAGTTATTAAGAAATTTAAATTGAATACTATACAAGGAGTCATTGTATTCTCTCCGAGAGAAACCAAACCTCTAGAAACTAAAGTAGCCATTGCATAACAATAGTGATTGAAACTTAGTATGGTGATTGAAGCTTGCCATGGAGATACATTTTTAGATTTACCTTACAATAAATTTAAGGAGAAACAATAAATCAACCAATTAAAAACCCACACAAAAAAGGAATTTAATGTTTTGAAATGATTTAATATGGGTTAAATAAGTTGGTAAAAAATATGATGATGGAGTAAGAATTAAAAGTTTTTTCAGTTAGTTAAAAGTTTGTCTTCCTTGAACCTAAGGAAATAGGTTAATAACCCAAAACTCAAAGACATATAGTAGGAGTAAAATCCCACCTCTTATGGACTACCAACTAATTATTTTGAATGATATGAGTTTCCTTAAATAAGAATGATAAGTCAATCCACATTGAAGGATAAAGGTGGAGAGATGACTACCCTTAATCCACATTTAGTGATAAATGTGGAGAGAAGACTACCCTCGTTATCTATTAAAAATAGAATTATGATAAATCTTTCCAGCTTTCTTTCAAACACAAATAAATATGCAACCAACTAGCCCCAAATGGAATTTGGTAAACCAACTAGCCTTAAAATAGAAAAACTTATTCATTTAACTAAAATTTAAAAACTGATTGGGCCATCAAATATAAAGCGTTTATGTGAAGTAAAAAATATTATGTCATAAATCATCCACCCATAAAATTAGAGAAAATATATTATGTTAAGAAAAACTTAAAAAACTCTTTTCTCCAATTACGTGTTCGCGCGATCAAACATAAAAGGTGTTTATGTGAAGTAAAAAATATTATGTTATAAATCATCCACACCCATAAAATTAGACGAAGGATATTATGTTAAAAAAAATTAGATGAGTATTTGGTAAAAGTTTCTTTTAACAAAATTGAGATTATTTTATCATTTTCTTTGCCATTGAATTTCTACTTATTTTATATGGCTATAAAATTATAAAATTAATTATAACTAATTGAAAGATTTCGGTGATTTGTGCTAGTTAACTATTGATTGTATTCATAATTCTTAAACCCAAAGTAACATACACATAAATTGAATTGTCTCCATTGAATTCTTAAACGGTCCTTGGTGACGTATTCTTTTTGACGAATAATCTACATACATATGAATCTTTAGTTTTTAATAACAGGATCAGAGTTTGAATCTTTAGTTTCCAATAACAAGGTTAGAGTTTATTAAGCACCCTTAAAACAGAGAAATACTTAAAATGACCTATTCTTTTTTACTAAATATATGAATCTTTAATATCCAATAACAAACTTAAAATTTACTAAATACCCTTAAAACAGAGAAATATTTAAATACACATTTAAATATATATTAATTTTTTTCTTAAAACTAATCAAAACACTACTAGTTAATTCATCATCATTAAATTGAGCGGAAAATCACACAACACAATACTTAATATGACCATCATTAAACTGAACCTGCACAATACTTAAAACAACATTTAAAACAACATAAATTTAAAACTATGAGAATTATATCATCAGCTAGACTTTCCTAAAAAACTATCAAACGGAATTATACCATTCCATAGAATTTCTCAAGAAGAGGAGGCTAAATGGCATGGATTAAATGGGATGTACTCTTAATGTAACATGTTCAAATCCACAACTCAGTTCATTTGGGAAGCTTGTAGTGTTGAATATTTAGAATTTTCTTTTTAAAAAGCCATTAATAAATTATGCATAGCTCTTAAAGGTTTTAAATTATAAATAGTTTTCAAAAAGTTTTTAACAACTCAATTATATTCATGGACATTACTAATCCATTTTCTCTATGTAATTCTCTTCTAAACCCTAATCAACCAAGATATTTAATGAGGTAATTTTTTTTATTAACCATTATCTACTAATGAAAATGATTGAATGATTGATTAAAATAAAAGAGAATTGGTAAGAATTAATTAAATAGTATTAAACTAAATATCAAAGTCATTGTTGAACAAAATTGAGATTAATTTTTTACAAAAATACATTAGTTTTAAAAAGGGGAAAATGTCTAAATAACGAAAGAGATGAAGAAATTAGTTCCTAAGAAATTTAAATTGAATACTATTCAAGAGATTGAAGCTTGCTATGGAGATACATTTTTCAATTTACCTTCCAATAAATTTAAGGAGAAACAATAAACCAACCAATTAAAAACATGAAAAAAGGAATTTAAGGTTTTGAAATTATTTAATATGGGTTAAATAAGTTGGTAAAAAAAATATGATGATGGAGTGAGAATTAAAAGTTTTTTCAGTTGGTTAAAAGTTTGTCTTTCTTGAACCTAAAGAAATAAGTCAATGACCCAAAACTCAAAGCTATATGGTAGAAGTAAAAGTCTTCCACATTCAAAGATAAAGGTAAGAAATGACTACTCTAACTACCTATTAAAAATAAAATTATGATAATAAACTATCAACTAATTACTTAAAGTGACATGAGTGATAAGGAATAATAAGTCAATCCACATATAGAGATAAAGATGATAAATCAATCCACATTAGAAATAAAGGTGAAAAAAACTACCCTACTACCTATTAAAAATAAAATTATGATAACTCTTTCCACCTATCTTTCAGATAGGTGTGCAACCAACTAGCCAGAAATAAAATTTGGTAAAGCGTATAGCCTCATGTGCAACCAACTAGCCCGAATTTGATTTTGGTAAACCGTATAGCCTCATGAGTAGATCCGTAACATACGCCACGCAAAAGGTGGACTGGGCCCGATAATAATTAAGTCCGTTTCACCACATTGGTTTAAGCTGCTTCATTTAACTAAAATTAAAATTAAAAAACTCTTTCCTCCAATTACTTGTTCGCGCCAAACATAAAGTGTTTATGTGAAGCAAAGAATATTATGGTATAAATTATCGATCGATAAAATCAGACGAAGGATATTATGTTAAAAGAAACTCGATGAGTATTTGTTAAAAGGTATTTTTAACATAATTGAGATTATTTTATCATGTGTAGCCATGGGATTTCTACGTATTTGGGATTTCTACGTATTTTACATGGACATAAAATTAATTATAATTAATTAAAAAATTTCGGTGGTTTGTGTTAGTTAATTACGGATTTTTACCTATTTTACATGGCGATAAAATTAATTATAAGTAATTAAAAGATTTCAGTGATTTGTGCTAGTTAATTACGGATTGTACCAGTTTGGATGTATAAACAGTAATTGAATCGTCTTCATCGAATTCTTAAATGGTCTTCTGTGACCTATTCTTTTTGATTGGATAATCTACATATAAATATTTAACTGGATAATCTTTAAATGGTACAACAACAGGGTTAGGGTTTACTGGGCACCCTTAAAACAGAAAAAATAAATATTTAAAATGACCAATAACAAGGTTAGGGTTTACTAGGTATCCTTAAAACAGTGATATACATAATTATATGTTTAAATATGTATTCATTTTTTTCCTAAAATTTATCAAAATACAATTAATTCAGCATCATTAAACTGCGCTGAAAATCTACAATAACAACTGTACATCAACAATAACAAAATAACAACTGTACATCAACAATAACAAAACTATCACTGGTGTAGTACTCTCCAATAGCAAAACTACAATTAAATTTATTCTCAATAATGGCAACCTCTGCAACAGTACAATCAATCTGACCTAGAAATCAAACATGATACACACTCAAGAGTATAAACAGTGGGTATTAAGTTATTGCTATTTAAAAAAAAGGGAGCTATGAGTAGGAAACGGTAAACTAACTTACCTGTTTCGTTCATTTTTCTTTTGCATTTGGGTGTGTAGAAAATCCAGTCGCTCCTACTTCTACCCTTGGTCGGCCAAGCCATCTCTGTGATTAAAAAATTGACACCACGAGTTCAGAAAATAGAAATCTAATTTCGATGAACGAATTCCTAATCCAACAAAATAACAGAAGAAATTAAGGAATATGCTGATCACCTTAGCCAATCGAACTCCATGCCACATCGTCTTAACAGATTCTGTGTGCCTTCCCTCAAATGTCTGTTAGTTCTGCCCGTTTTCCCACAGAGCACATGCATGCATACAAACATAACATAACAGACAGACGAAAACCTACAAACACACAGACATTGGACGAGAGAAGCGGGCGAGCAAGTTTATATGCAGAAAACGGTGGTGATTTTCCTTATTTAGAAGGTTCGATCAAGATTCATCCAACGGATACTATTAAGGAAATTCAAATTGAACCGTTGGGTCAAAATCAGATTTGATCCCAGCTTAACGCGGATGATGGATGGTAAATTCACACGTTGGACAACTTGGACGGTAAATTCATATGTTTAGATGGTAATTTCATTTCAAGATTAATATTGAGATCCAACGATAACCTTGAGGTTGGTGTAAAGTCAAAAATCAAATTAAACATAACGGACATGTCAGACATAAGTTCAAATTCAACCCTTGGATGAGATCTCCGTTAAGATCGGACGGTAGATTAATGTGTCAGAAAAAGTCTTAAACTTTTCCTGCTGTAATGTAACTGATTCTTGCACGTCATGTATTTTAAACTTTTTGCATAATTACTTTTTACAAAAGTAATTTCTTTCCAAAGCACTCACAAAATTGATTTATAAATACAGAATATAAAGTAAACCAATTCAAATGAAGGACGTAGTTTATTTTCTCAAAAATATATTATTTATGAGTATGGTATGTTAGGTATTTTTTTATAATTTTAATTAAATATTCAATTTACTAATATTTATGTAGAAAAAATTATGTAGGTATTTTTTATATAATTTTAATTAAATATTTAATTAATTTATTTTATTTTCAAATGAATAAATATTTTATAATTAAAAAATATTTATTTCAAGTATGATAGGTTGCACATATTCATAATGTATGTGTTTTCTTATCTTAATATAATATAAAATTATTTATAAAATTTGCTTGTTTCCTTATTGACTATCTAACCATGCGTTGGATATATATTAAATTTTGGTATTCAATTTATTTATAATAATAATATATAATATTTTTTGAATTTTATTAAAATAATTTAAAATTATAAATAAATTTGATATTATTATTATTAATTAAATATATTTGTAAATGACAAGAGATATGAATCTTACTACTAAGTTTTAATCATTTAATTAATTATGTAATTCACATAGTTTAAATACAAGTTATTTTCATAAAATCCAAGATATGTATCATTATTCATTGCTCTCAATCCATGATGAAAATGAAAAAATTAAAAAATATTTTAGCCTGATTAAGTTAATGGTAATGATGATAACTATCTCTCATGCCAACTTTCTTATGTTTCTTTGGTTTCATATGTTAACAACTTATGAAGATTAGTTGAGTTACAAATATTGTGAAATTGAGACTTAGTGTGGGCATAGAAGGAGAGCCTAAAATATTGTTTTTCATTCTCCACCTTCTTAGTATCACAAATATTACAAATTATTTCTCCCATCGTGTTTTATGTCTAGTCCAAGCACTCAATTATACTATGAGTTCATATTTATTTTAGTAATGTTAATTTAGTTGTGATAGTACTTTGTATGTTATATATGGGTGAGTGGAAACTAATGATGGTCTCTTATGAAGCATTAGTGGCAATTGGAAAAATAACAATAACTTGGATGGATTATTCAAAGTACTTTTACAATGAATTTGAATATGGTGTAAGAATAACTTGGAGGGATTATTCAAATTACTTTTACAATGAATTTGAATATGGTGTAAGAATATGAAACATGTAAAATTGAATTATCTTTCCGAATATATAACTTTTATTCATAGACATTGTGAATAACTAGGTCAAATTTTATTTTTTCTCACCTTCCCATAAACCAAAATATCCCAAAACCAAAAGCTCCTCCTCTCTGATTTCTCCCCTCTCCCTTATCTTTCTCCCTCGAATCCCTTTCTCCAACCACCTTCCCCCCATTAATTCCTCAACCACCTTATCTATCCCATTAATTGCTTCATCAACCAATGTTAATAATATTATAATAAAGT
>ML780911.1:815489-864966 GCA_009831015.1 Picea engelmannii
GTTTTGCATAACACACACACACACACACACATATCATGTTCTGCATAACACCCTTTTGTAGGAATGCTCAGTTATATCATCGTCGTTATCGTGTAGAGATTTTATTCACAACATCTTGTGTACAAGGCCAGATGGGTTTTACATTTTATCAAGAATTATGCTTAGATGGGACATGCCTCAAGTGTTGTGGAATGACATTACTGAGTAAGTGCATCCATGTAAGCAATGAGTATGAATTGGGGAGGAAGGAGGTTGCCTTGTAGAGATTTAACTATGTGATATATGATATTGCTAGATGACAAGAAAGAAAAAATATACAATTTTTTACTTCCCAAGTACGAGTTTGTGACTTCATGAAGGAATTTGTCAAATGGACACGACATTATCTATAGCATGTCCATGTGGATTGATGGTAGGACAAGCATTTTAGAATATGCATAGATACATTTCCTGTTGGTATTTTGTTATTAGTGGTTGATTTTGCTGAGAACTACACCCTTCAACCACAAAATGAGATTCAAATACACTATTATCACTCAGAGAAAGTCAACATAATGGTCCATATCACATACAGGAATGGAACAAATAGTAATGAACAAAACATAGTTATATCGACAGAGTATCACTTCAACAAAAGCGATGATCGGTGCCATGACTTAGCCTACATACAACATTGTTTTCAATTTTTCTACAATCACCTTAAGGAGAAGAACATATAGATGGATCAACATTGGATTTGGTCAGTTCCTTATGTAGGTTAGTTAAAAAATGATCGCGTATTTCAATGGTTGCCTATGTTGAACAAAAAACTAAAGGTACCACACATTTGGAAATATTTTGAGTATGAGCATGGGAAAGGGGAGCATGATGGAGCAGGTGCATGCATAAAAAGAGTGTTACATAGGAAAGAAATGAAGGTCACAACTACTTCCCTCATTCGAGATGAAAAATCCATTGTTAAATTGTGTTCTTAAATAATGCGATAGGGAAAGGGAATCTGTGAAGACCAATCACATATGAAAGGACATGTACATAGACATTTTTGGGAGGTGGTCAATGTATATCGGTCACATTGGTATGAATTCAAAACAATACAGGGCACTTGCGGATTACATTTAGTTAGAACATCAGACAATGCAATAGTTAAAATATGGACAAGAAAACTCTCTTACTTATGTGGTCCATGTAGTAGTAATGAATGGGATGATAGTCAATCGACAGACTGGGTTGATAGATGGTATCGTGTATCACTCCCAATTGGTCAACGCATAACTATGTAATTATCCCAATTGGAGGAGGACCAATCAAGTATTTCAATAGATTATGATCATGTCTCAGATATCATACTGCCAGGTTGACTGATTCCTTCTATCAAATTTTAAATAACTAGCATTAATGTTTTATGCTTTGGTAATTTAGTGGACTCGCATTTTGGCACTCCATTTTTTGCACGACACATATACGCAGTGGTTTCTCCAATAGATAATGAATGGGGAATTGATTATTGGCTGACAGGATTCTTAGAGGGAAAGAAGACACTCATGTGATTAGTAACAAACTTCTAAGGCATCGAATTTCTGATTGGGTCGATGGTTATTATAGGAGAATATATCACACAAGATGAAAGAACAAGAAACAAAGGTGGTTATGTATTTCAATATTATAAACCATGTCAAGTCATATACCACTTTACAAACTTGGTTATCAATACAAACCTCCAACTACAAACAATATCAAGAAATAATTCATAAAAGGTATGATACTTATTGCCTTACTATGAGTGTGAGAAGTTAATTGAGACCGTCAATATTAGAATTGATCTCGATGGTCTACTTGAACGATCATAGGTTTTTAAAAGGAATAATGTTTTCTTCATTTTGGTTGTTGTTAAAATATTTGGAATGTTGTTAAAATATACCTTGCCTAAAATTAGTTCGGTATGTAAAATATTTTGTCTGCTGTTAAAATGTACCTTTCCATGCCATGCCTTTCCTTGTCATTCCTTCACTTTCCTTTCCTTGTTTTTCCTTCACTTTCCATGTTATACCTTTCCATGCCATGCCTTGCCTTGCTATTCCTTCACTTGCCTTGCTATGCCTTGCCTTACCATGCCATGCCCTACATTTCCTTCACTTTCCTTTACTTTACATTCCATTCCTTTACTTTCCTTACCATGTCATTCCATCCCTTGCATTGCCTTTCCTTTCTTTCCTTGCCTTTCCTTTCCATGCCTTGCCTTGCCTTGTCTTCCCATGCCACGCCATGCCTTCCCATGCCATGTCTTGCCTTGCCTTTCCTTATCATTTCTTGCTTTACCATGTCGTGCCTTTCTTTACCTTTCCTTCCCATTCCCTGACTTTCCATGCCTTCCCATTCCATGCCAAAAAATAACAAAAAAAGAAAAATAACAAAGAATAAAAAAAAATAATAATAAGAGAAACATTGCAATGAAACAAGAATTAAAAAAAAGGAAGAATTGTCATGCCTCGCAATTAAACCCTAGGAATACACCTTGACATCTTTTATTACATTTATGTCATAATTTTCTGCCCTTTAAGGTTGCCATGTCTTGAATATTATAGGGTTTCCATGTGTCATCTTTCATTTCAACATGCATTTTTTATCTAAAACCTAGTTTAAGCTTGCATTTTTGGCCCCATTTCATTTAATGATTACTTATTTCAAGTGTTGTTATATTTTTTCTTGTATTGCCTTTCCTTTGCATGCCCTACCATGCCATTTCTTGCATTGCCTTTCCTTGTGATTCCATGACTTCACTTGCCTTGCCTTTCCTGTCCATGCCTTTCATTCCCTTGCCTTTCCTTCCCATGCCTTGCCTTGCCTTGCCTTGTCTTGCCTTGCCTTGCCTTCACTTTCCTTAACTTTACATGTCATGCCTTGCCTTTCCTTGCAATGCCTTCACTTTCCTTCCCTTTCCTTTCCATGGCTTGCCTCCCCATGCCTTTCCTTTCCTTTCATTTCCTTCCCATGCCTTTCCTTTCAAGTTTCCATGCCTTCCCATGCCATGCCATGCCTTGCATTTCCTTGCCTTGTCATGGCTTTCCTTCCCATGGATTCCCATGCCTTCTCATGTCATTTCTTACCTCACCTTTCCTGTCCTTCACTTTCCATGCCATGCCTTGCCTTTCCTTGCTTTAACTTACCTTTCCATGTATTAACTTTCCTTTCCTTGCCTTTCCTTACCTTTCCATGCCATGCCTCCATATGCCTTGCCTTGCCATTCCTTTCCTTTCCTTTTCATGCCTTTCCTTGCCTTTGCATTCCTTTCCATGCCTTGCCATGACATGCCTTGATTTTCCTTTATGTGCCTTACCTTTCCATGCCATGCCATGCCTTTCCTTAGCCTACCTTTCCTTGCCTTCCCATTCCTTGACTTGTCTTTCCATGTCTTCCTATGCCTTTCCTTGTCATGCCTTCCCATGCCTTTCCTTTCCATTCCTTCTAATGCCTTGCCTTGCCTTGTCATGCCTTCCCATGCCATGCATTGCCTTGTCTTTCCTTTCCATGCCTCGACTTGCGTTCACTTTCCTTTCCTTTACTTTCCCTCCCATACCTTGACTTCCCATGCCTTCACATGTCATTCCTTTCCTTTCCTTTCCTTGCCTCCACTTGCCTTCAATTTCTTTTAATTTCCATGCCATGCCTTCCCTTATCATGCCTTCACTTTCCTTTCATTTCCTTGCCATGCCTTTCCTTTCTTTCCTTCCCATGCCTTGCCTTTCCTTTCCATGCCTTCCCATGCATTTCCTTGCCATTCATTCCCATGAATTTACTTGCCATGCCTTCCCATGCCTTGCCTTTCCTTCCCATGCCTTTCCTTTCCTTTCCTTTCCATGCCATGCCTCACCTTTCCTTGCCATTCCTTGCCTTTCCTTTTAGTGCCTCACCATGCCTTTCCTTTCCTTTCCTTACCTTTCCATGCCATGCCATGCCTTTCCTTGTCTTTCCTTCTCATTCCTTTCCTTTCCTTGTCATTCCTTACCATTCCTTTTGTTATCGGGCTAATTGTTAAGTGCGGACATAAATCAATCCCACTAGATTCACTACGAAACTGGAACAAAACAAGACAGTACACTACTCTTTCCTTAGATTTGATTATCAAATGAGAAATGGATATAGAACATACCTTTTAAATATCGAAGATACAACTTCACCAATGCAATCCAAAAATCGTGCAATGCAATTCAAGACCAAAAAATCCAAAAACCATGCAATTTCACTACTTCAAATGCAAGGATGCCCCCAATCTAATGAAAAGAAAGAAATACGATTTTTTGTTTTAAAGATAGATAAAAGCAATAGAAACTCGCTATAATATAAAGAAACCCAAACAAATTCTCTCTTTTAACATGAATTATTCTATAAAAGAAGAAGAAGTTCTTTCACCAAACAATTCAAAAGAAAAAACAATGCTTTGTAATAGAAAGACACTCAAAGGAAGAGATCAAATATTTCAGAAGAAAACCAGTTAGAAAAAAGAAAAGATGGCTAAAAACAAATTCAAAGATGTCAAGTAGACTGTAGTCAGACCTAACAAATCACCCCAAACACTTATCACATATCTGGGTAGGGAAAACCATCGAAAACCAATTTTTTTTCACAATCGTCGTAGGTTGTTAGACTAACAGAGCGCGACGATCCTTGATCGCCACAAGATAGAGAAAAAATACAATGTGGAGACGTTGCACTGTGTCAAAAGGTAGGGTGTATTGATCCTATATCGCCACACAGTCCCTCAAAGCAGGGTGCGATGATCAAAGTAAAAATGAAAAAATATATAGTAAGAAGGTTTTTCCAGTGAGGTTTAATAGTCAGAGAGTCAAGCTAGATCTTCCAATGACTCAGAAAACAGAATCCAAGAAATCAAAGAAAGAAAGCAAGGAAAACTAGGAAAATAAGTCGTCCCCAGTGGAGTCGCCAATTTTTTTATCGGGCTAATTGTTAAGTGTGGACACAAATCAATTCCCCCTAGCTTCACTATGAAACTAGAACAAAACAATACAGTACACTACTCTTTCATTAGATTCGATTATCAAATGAGAAATGGATCTAGAACATACCTTTTAAATATCAAAGATCCAACTTCACCAATGCAATCCAAGCTTCGTCACGAGGCTTATGGAGAAATATCTGCAAAGGAACACAAGCCAACGAGGACAAGAATAACATAGTATACTTGATATAAAACTATGTACGTGATCAAGGAATCATACAATATGAACAAATAACATTCATATAGGAAATAAAATTATATCTGTATTAAATAATGGAAAGAGAGATTACAACCAAAGCCTTGATGTCGTAAGGTCCCTTCCAACAGTTCCTTGCTTCCCACAGACTTCTGATCCACAAATTCTATGACTATAGATCTGATGGTTACTCACAATATATCTTGACAAAGCAAAGCTCAAAACCACTCTAACCAAGCTAACAATCTCAAGCCAAATTTCCCATCTAACTTTCTCCATGAGAGCTCCTCTCCTTTTATAAGTTGAAGAGGATAAGGTGAGGAGGTTAGGATGATCTCACTAAATCATGAAAGAAAATAAGATCCAAATCGTTCACAGGCCACCTCACCATAGAAGCTTCTCTTTTTGGAAGCATCGAGAAGATGCTCGTTTTTCCCACATAGGAAAATCATCGCACCCTATCCATAGGGCAACCTGCGGAAACATTGCAATATAGCTTCATAGCAGAGTGCAGAAATCAGGTATCGCGCACCCTACGTATAGTGCATCCTACGATGATCTTCCTTAATGGGGTTTTTAGAAAGGAAAATACAACTTCTCTCAGACAAAGTTATTCTCCCTTCTTTCTTCATGAATTCAAGCCACTGACCCCTCTAAAGGAAATAGATAGGTTTACATCATTAACGGTCATAGGGGTGACGAAAATAATGTGTAACACCTTTCCTTGTCATGCCTTCTCTTAACACTCTGCAAATTTTGTCTAGTTGATAGACAAATGACAGAAGTAACTATTTCAACCAACTTTAGATCTAAGTACTAGCCTACTCAGCTCAGAGAGGGATCTCTTGTGTCACTTGATATTTCTTTGGAAATTGGTGGCTAGATTTAGTTTGTTTTGGGGGGTTTTATAAAGTTGTTGGCAAGGAAGGCGAGGGACACTTAGGGCTATGGAGTTGAAATTCTAAAAGTAAATGAAAACAATGACTAGATGGTATAACTCTTCAGAGGATAAAGGATAAATGAGGCAATGAATCTGAGTTATAAATTGTATTTATGAAAAGTGTAAGAAGAAGGATAAAACAAGTAACTGCATCAGAGCATTACTACAATGAATTCTGAATTAGTTAGGAATAAAATCACATAGTTTAGATTGCTTAAGCCGAGAGCATCACAAGATGAATTCTAAGCTTTTAAATATCCAATTTAAATAGAAGAAAGTGAAAATGGAATCTAAGAACACAAGAAATACATACTATGAGAGAAGACAAAACTCATATCACCACCATTAGAATCTTTTCATAGAGACTTCAAAAGCTTCTGCATATGTATTCAATTCATCTCCAAAAAATTACAATTGAGTTCAAAACAACTAAAAATGTGCCCTTGCACTTTTGAAAACATTGATTCATTCGAAACTTATATCATTTATACAGTTCGATCTTCTATCAACTAGAAACCGATTACAATATATGAACTAAAACGTTTCATCTTCTAAAACTAACTATAATTATTACATTCGACGGTTTTGGTATGGGAACTGATTACAATGATCGATCAAACAAAAAATGCTTCGTTCATCCATAGTCGATTCCTCTGACTCTTCAAATTTTGCCTTCGCCATTTTTCCTTTTTGGTCTTCTCTCAAATTCGCCATCCTGGTGACACTTGGAGGCTATTTGTTGGTTCCTGGAAAATTGCATTTTGTCTTGCCTAGCCGTACCATCTCTTTCCACTGTAATTCGTAAGGGATCTCATAATCCATCATTTCCTTTATCAGGATCTCCAGGTTGATGCAAGTGCCATAAGTCATGGTTGGTAGCCCAATATTTACTGTCTTGAACTGATTTCAGATCTCAAAATATGTGGTCAAATATTCCACCAGATTTGTTCCTTTCAAGTTTTCCTCTAGGTCTTCAAACTTGGAGTGATCCATTCTACATTAGGTGAGGTGAGAGTTGTATTCCTCCTGATCATATAATTTCCCTTTGCCATACCAAAATGGTGGGAGGCCTTCGATGAACAACTCTTCAAATAGATCCTTGAATTCCTGTATACTCTGCTCCATCTGTATGGATTTGGTTTGAACTGACTTGAGCAAGTTATGCTTGGAAATGATCCTCCTAGCCCAAATGATCAGTGTAGTCCCATCCTTGACCCTAATGGTCTGAAGCTCAATAGTGGGAATGGAATTTAGCAGACTTATAGCATTCTGGACCCACTCCGAGGGTTTTTTCGCCAGTTTCTCATTCACAACAGTGCACCTGCTTCTGGTTGTGATGGCCATGCTATCTTTGTCATTTATGAAATTTAGGTATACCCTAAACTTGGCAACTTCAATAGAAATAGAGTCCCAGATTATGTGTTTGGCTCCTTGCAAAAGTCCTTTACCTTTCGACCTTGTCTTCAACTTGTCTACTCTTTCCTGCAAAGCTTGATTTTCTTTCTGGAATTGGGCCATCTTCCCATCCTTTATTTTCATTTCTTGTTGTAGCTTTTCTATAACTCCCTTAATGATTTTGATTTCTCCTGCCTTCAATCTAACTTATGACATAGCCTGGACAAGTCCTTTAGTGTTTGACCCAGCTTCTATAGTACAAGGTACATCCACAACCATGTTTCATAATTCTACCTGTCCTTGTGACCAATCCTCCTTTTCTTTCTCCAGCCACAATACTTTGTCCTTGTAATTCAATGCTTCCTATTGAAATTTCTCTTTCTCTTGCTCTAGAGAAGCCAGCTTTGTTGTTTGTGGATTCTCTGTGGCATACATATTTAGCCTTTTCTTCATGCTTTGAATCATCTTTTATTTCTCTTCTAAGGAATCTTTTACCCCTTGAGGGCCTTCAGATTCTAATCTCTTGACTTGAGTCTGCCAAGCTCTGATGGATACTTTTTCTTCCCTCAATTGCCCCTCCAACTTAAGTGCATGATTTTTCAACCTTGAAATCTTCAAGCTCAGACTTGGGTAGTCTGAATACAACATGTCCCTGGTGTTTCTATGGAATTTCACCTTGTTTGGGGCATTGATATTTTCATAATGCAGCTTAACTTCAGAAACTTTATCCTCATCTACCACTACTATGTTGAGTGTCTTCTTCTCTATATCCTGAATGAGAACATAAAAGAATCATGATGAGAAATATTTTCTACCTCGGGTATCAACTCTCTCATTTCACTCATGGAAATTCTTCCTTTCATAGCATATTGATTTTCTAAATCTTCTTTAGATTGGTAGACTGCTCCAGGTGCTTTATCAAAAATCTGGTTTTTGATGCTAAAATCTCTTGAGCTTCTTTCACTTTGGGGCATGCTTCTTTTACCAACTTCTTCCTTGATGGTGTCACTCTCTGTTAAGCCCTAAATAGTGGCTCATTACCCCTTAATTGGGGCATATTACATTGGTAATGTTATTTTACTTATGTCGTCTTTAGTCCATTAGTTGTAATTATACCTATTAGTCTCCTATATATACGAATGAGACATTTTCATTTGGAATCATCTTGTATTTGTACATTTATGTGGGCATAAGGAGGTTTCCCCCTCGAAGAGGATTATTATCTGAATTTCTCTCTTTTCCAAGGCATTGTGTACTTATTCTTAACTTTTTCTATGCTATATTGATATTTGGTTCCTAACATATGGTATCAGAGCTCAAGGTCTTGGGATTTCACTGCTACATCTGAGACACCTTGGAATTTTCACTATAACATTTTTTCTACAACGATTTAGAAGGAACGTATTGGAGGATATTTAGTAGACGGATAAAGGTACGTTGGCTTAGAATTTCATCTCCTGAGGACTTATACTTTCGGAGATACAACCTTTGTAAGATATGGTTCTGAAATCATCTTGAATTGAGACATTGCAAAAGTTTCACTATAAAAAAAATTCAGTAACGTTTCAGACCCTAAAATCTAGAGGATATTCACAAAAAATTGTAAGGTATCTGTGGTAACAATTTTATCTTCTGGGTCATCTTAAATTTGAAGATACACTCTGTGGAAGATAGGGTATCTGACTAGTCCTATTGACTAGTCTCAAGTAGGTATTTTGGGTAAAAAAATCATAAACTATTCCTAGAGTATCCAAATTAAGTGAGACCAATTGCATTAGATAGTGGACATCCCATAGTAGTTCTAGTATGGGTTTCAGAATTTTATATCCATTATTTTGTGCGGGGCACACTATATAGGTGAGATCTCCTGGAAAGGCAAAAAATCAACAAGTTGTGGGGAAGTTACCATAAATTCCACTTGGCACATCCAATTTTTATCAGACCTATGGCATTGCAGAGAAGAAGTATCAAAGACCTACAAAAAATAAAATTTTATACTCAGAAGGGCCAAAATTTTGGAGATACAATAAAATGAAGACTGTCTAGCAGAACCACCTCAAAATCAAGGTTTAAAGTGATACTTGGCAAACATGCCACCAAAAAAGGGAAATTCTACACCAAATAAGCCTCTAGAAAATCCTACTTGGACTGTTGATGAAGGTGAAGAAATGTGTAGAGACATAAATGATTTACAAAAGAAGACAATAGAAAAAGATGAAATAGAAGAGATGATGGATTCAATGAAAGCTAAGATGGAGGCAATAAATACTAAGATGAATGATTTAAAAGGGGAGATCATGGAAGGATTGAAAAATTTTGTAATAGAGAGGAAGCCTAAAAGTGAAAATGTATCCCATGAAATTCATGATGAGGAAACAAGGAAGGTGAATCAAGAATGGATAAACTCCAACGTTGGGTTGAATACCAACCATGTTCCTAAGATCGATATGAGGAAGTTTGATGGCAAGGACCCAATCACATGGATACTTCAAATGGAGCAATTCTTTGATCTACATAAGAAGTACTAGTATCCATCGAGAACAAAGCCATCGATACCATAATTTCTGGCAGTACTCATAATTTCATTCACTATAAATTAGCCAAATCTCTCAATTGCTTTGTATATCCAGTGCTAGAGTTTCATGTAATGATTGCAGATGGAGGAACTATCAATTTTTTAGGAAAATGCAATAAGATCAATCTTACTATGGGGGAATATGTAATGAATAGTCCAATGATTTCTATACCCATTGGTGGTGCTGATGTTGTAAGAGGAATCCAATGGTTACAATCATTAGGAACAATGGCTTTTAATTTTCAAGAACTTTTCATGAAATTTTCATTAGAAGGAAAATAAATTGAGTTAAGAGGTATCACTGGGAAACTCGGTAAGGTGATAATCTCTAATGGCATGACAAAATTATTGAAAAAGGGGCATCAAGGTGTTATTGCACAACTATGCTCACTAGATGTTCAAACATCTAAGCCATCTATTCCTCAATATTTCCAAGGGATCATTGATAAGAATTCCAAAGTATTTGAAGATATTCCCAAAGGTATTCCACCCACTACCCACTCGAAATCATGATCATGATATTCACCTAATTCTTGGGAGTGTTACTCCTAGAATCAGGCCATACATATATCCTTATGCCCAGAAGAATGAAATTGAGCACATGGTTGAATAAATTTTAGAGGTTGGCATTATTAGAGCTAGCCAAAGTTCTTACTCTGCAATGATGGTAATGGTATTCAACAAAGATGACTCATAGCGTATGTGTCTAGATTATAGAGAGCTCAACAATATCACTATCAAAGATAATTTTCCCATTCCCATCATTGATGAATTGTTAGATGAACTACATGGAACAATCTATTTCACAAAGTTGGATCTTCGTTCAGGGTATCATCAGATTGGAATGAAGGAAGAAGATATTCCAAAAATAACATTCTGAACTCATGAAGGCCATTATGAATTTTTGGTCATACCTTTTGGCCTTACAAATGCACCTTCCACATTCCAAGGGTTGATGAATTTCATTTTCAAGCCCTTCCTTCAAAAATTTGTGTTAGTATTTTTTGATGATATACTAATCTATAGCAAGTCTTGGGCGGATCATGTGTGACATGTTGACAAGGTGCTACAACTACTAAAGGAGAAACAACTATATGCCAAACCATCCAAATGTTTCTTTGGATTGAAGAAGGTAGAGTATTTGGGTCATATTGTATCTCATGAATATGTCAAGGTATACCCTAACAAGATTAAATCCATGATGTATTGGCCAATTCCCAAAACATTGAAGAATCTTAGAGGATTTTTGGGTTTGACAGGTTACTACCGCAAGTTTGTTCGACACTATGGAAGAATATCATCACCTTTAATGACACTAAGAAGGATTCATTTTCATGGACTCCAGAGGAAACTAAAGATTTTGAACAACTTAAAAAGGTGATGTGCAAAGCTTCTGTCTTGACCACTCCAGACTTCACAAAAACCTTTATTGTGGAATGTGATGCCTCGGGAAATGGAATTGGTGTTGTCCTAATGCAAGAAGGAAGGCCCCTGGCATTTGAAAGTCCTCCACTCAAGGGAAAGGACTTACACAAACCCATTTATGAGAAGGAAATGATGGCAATACTACATGCATTGAAGAAATGGCGTCCTTACCTAATAAGTAGTCACTTCAAGGTCAAAACAAATCATGATAGTCTTAAATACTTCTTGGAACAAAGACTTTCTTTATAAGAACAACAAAAATGGGTAACGAAAATATTGGGTTATAATTTTGAAATCATCTATAAAAAAGGGAAGCAAAATGTTGTGGCAGATGCACTCTCAAGAAAGGATGAAGATGTTGAGGCATTTGTCTGTGCTATCTCGATCATCCAACCCAATTAGATAATAGAAGCAAGGGATGAATGGAAGAATGAAAAAAATGTGTGGACTCTCATTCAAAGGTTGCAACAGGATTCCAGTGCATCAAATACATTTACATGGAAAAATTATTCACTATGGTACAAAGATCGCTTATATTTATGTAAGAACACCCAGCTCAAACAAAAGGTACTATTGTAATTGCACACCTCTCCAGTAGGAGGGAACTCAGGATTTTTCAAAACCTACTATAGGTTCAAGAAGGAATTTTTTTGGGATGGCCTTAAAACTGATGTTCAAAGGTTTGTGGCAGAATGTTTGGTTTGCCAACCAAATAAGGTGGAAACAATTAATACCCCAGGTCTTTTACAACCATTAGACATCCCAAGTCAGCGTTTGGAGGAGGTTTCCATGGATTTCACTAAAGGAAAGAGTGTCATCATGGTGATTATTGATATACTGGCCAAGTACGCACACTTTTTTGCACTCTTTGATCCCTTCAAAGCCAGTACAGTTGCCACTGCATTCATGGAGATGATTCAAAAGCTACATGGAAGCCCAAAGATTATTTTAAGTGTCAGAGATCCCATATTCACTCGACATTTTTGGAAAGAATTATTTTCTTGTTTGGGTACTCAATTGGCTCATAGCTCATCCTATCATCCTCAATCCGATGGAAAAAGAGAGATAGTGAACAAATTTCTGGAAGGCTACCTTTGTTGCTTTGTCTCTGATAAACAAACATAATGGTTCAAATGGTTACCCTTGGCAGAATGGTGGTATAACACTTCCTTTCATAGTGCAATAAAAATGTCACCATTTATGGCACTCTATGGATACCACCCTCCTTCCATCACTTCTTCTCTAAAATAAAAATCTAAGGTTCAAGTAGTGGAAGATCACATCGAGCATCAACAACAAGTTCTCCAAATATTAAAGGACAACCTGATCATGGCACAAAATCGCATGAAACAACAAGCAGATCAACATCATAGTAAAAGAAGTTTTGAAGTAGGGGATTGGGTGTTTTTAAGACTACAACCATACAAACATATGTCCCTCAAGAAATCCAAGAAGGATAATAAATTATGACCAAAGTACTATGGCCCTTATAAGGTGTTGCAAAAGATTGGTACTATGGCATACAAATTGGAGTTGCTTGGATCTTCAAGAGTACACCCAGTTTTCCAACTATATTTTCATAACTTGACAAGGAAGGAAAAATCATATTGGAGCCTGAAGCCATCACTGACACAAGAATTCGCCAGTTGAGGAATAGATCCATTTCAGAGTATCTCATTAAATGGAGTAAACTACCGACTAAAGATTCAACTTGGGAATATTTATGCAAAAGAATCCATATTTACTCAAGTGTTTCGGAAAACACTTGTCTCAAGGGGAAGGGGCATGTTAAGCACTAAATAGTGGCTCATTACCCCTTAATTGGGGCATATTACATTAGTAATGTTATTTTATTTATGTTGGCTTTAGTCCATTAGCTGTAATTATACATCCTAGTATCTTATATATATGAAGGAGACATTTTCATTTGGAATCATCTTGTATTTGGACATTTATGTGGGCATAAGGAGGTTGCCCCCTCGAAGAGGCTTATTATCTGAATTTCTCTCTTTTTCAAGGCATTGAGTACTTATTCTGATCTTTTCCAATGCTATATTGATATTTGGTTCCTCAAACTCTCCACCATATCCATACTTACTTTATCTATAGGATCTTCTTCCTCTAGATATACTATCTCTGGAGATTGTGTGATCTTTATATTTTTAGTGATACCCTGCTGCTCACTAGTACCCAGGGCTTTTGAACTGCTTCTTTTGGTGTAGACACTTTCTTTGGGAACTTTGAATATCATATTCTCAGGGGCTTGTTGTGTCTGAGTCTGCTATAGGTTTGTCCCTACTTGTTGTGTCTGAGTAGGATGCAATATGGCTTCCATATCAGCACAGATTTCCAAATTTTCCAATCTGTCAAAACCTTCAACATGCTCATGTTCATAAGGGCCATGTTTGCTTATCAATAATATTTTAGATATGACCTAATGTGGATCATATATTCTCCCTTGTAGCTATGAAAATCCAAACTCCTTGAGTTTGACTTGAATCTGAGATAAGAAGGATCTAGTCTTCACAACAAAGGGTCCTATGATGAAAGGAAATTTCAGGCTGGACACCTTGTGCATTTTCAGGAAATGTTCTGTCTCTGAGATGATTCTTTGCTTGATGAACTCCAAGGAAAAGAATATGGGTGTCAGAAAGATAGGGAGAAGTTAAGGTACCTCTTGACAACCATATACCCAAATTACTGTATAATGCATGAACAACACCCAATATCCTACTCTATTTTTTGAATTTGGTTGCAAATAACTTTTCATGTCCTCCAGGACTCTTTGCAGGATGGTGTTGAAGATCAAGTTGTAAACTTTGGACATGATATTATTTATGAAAATGAGTATTGTGATTCTTTTGCATTCAGTTGAGATGAATGTTGTTTCAAGAAAATCTTTCTTGCTTGTCTCCAGGAACATTTTCAGCAAGTATGTGTAATACCTGAAGTGCCTTAGTGATTGGAAGTTCACTAGATCTTTGTGTACATTTTCAACTATGAATCCTTAAAAATTGATACAAATTGACTGACTTGACTCTGACTGGAAAAATGTTAACAAAAAACTTAACATGACCTCAACTACATATTTTTCATTATCTAAACCTAAAATCTGACTGAGTATAGAACAGGCCCACTGGGTTTCAATAACCATGACGCTTACATTCATGGGCAAGGACAGACTCTCAGAATAATGCTTGGGTTTAACAATTGTCTGCAAAAATAGGGTTTTGACCTCAGGGGGACATTCCCTATAAACTATAACTATCTTTTCCTCCTTAAATGGTTCAGATGTTGCAAAGGGAGACTCCCATATGTCAATGGCATATCGAATTGATGAGATATCTACTCTGCACAAGACCTCTGACCCTAATTTATTTAAAATGTCCTTCTCTTCCTGTGAGTATTGTTCTGCACACAAACCTATGAATTCCAGGAAAGGGAATGCGACTTTGATGGAGTAAGGGATTATGGAGGCTTGGACCGCTTCAAGAAAGCATATCTGTCTCCCTACATTATCTGAAAAATTGGCTCTGGACACAAAGACGGGTGAGACGGTTATTTCAGTTTCAAAAACATCAGAGTCTTTATCAATTAGGGATTCTTCACTTGGTGGGGGATCTTTCTCTCTTACAGACAAAAGGATAGGATTCATGGCGATGATGAAAAATACCTGCGAATGAGCGGAAGAAATGTGAATTTGGTGCACAGTTGAGATTAGGTTCGTTGGAGCGGTCATGCCACTTTTAACGTTCAAATGATTTGAAATAACATAAAATAATGACAAGGGTCCCCCCTTTATATACGCTTCCCAATATCAGGGATGAGGCAAAGTGGTTTCGAGTAGACTTCTTTTCTCCCTGATATGCATCTAGTGGCGCCACGTGGTCTTGAGCCAAAACCACAGTATTTTTATCAGCCCTCTTTCAAATAATTAACCTCCATGCTAGTTCTCCTCCTGATATGGTCTTTGACTGTTGATCTGTGGTGCCTAAGATCTATGGCTCTCCGGGTCCCATCAACTCCACGCTTCCGCTAGATTTAGCCCTCTTTCTCTAGATGTGGCCTTGTCCTCTAGTTTATCGCACCTCTACACCTTTTTATCCCCTCACTAAGTTCTGAAGCTTGGATTCATCAAAAAATTGTTATGGTGATAACATGGGCTCCAACTAGGGATGTTATCCTCCTTGCGAGGTAGCAAAGAATAGTAGACCGAGTGCCTGTTGATTGGGATGTAATTTAATCTTGTAATATAAATCTATCAACCTTTATCAAAAACTCAAAATCAACCCAGCATAACCCAGGGCCTTCACCTCGGGCTTCAATTATGGTGCCTTTATTTCAATTTTTTCATGCAAAAAAAAACGAAAACGATTATGTACAATGAATGGAAAAGTTGATGATTGTTCTAAATGACAATTCTTGAGGAAACTACCATTCACAGGCCCTCCTCCAATGATGTATCCATTACTTTCCTGTAGCATATAGGCATTTTTTCATGGTATGTTACAATTTTGAACGGTGCCAGACATAGATGGTCAAACTTCCCATGCTTTACCTTATCTTCGTTTCTTCCATCCCATATTAATACCAAGTATCTTGGTTTGAAGTCATCCACCTTGGTAAACCTGTCGATGTAAATACTTCTTGATCTTGTGTTGGTGCAGCTGAGCATTGCGGAAATCCTTTTCCCTGGTTTGTTGCACACTGATTAGTTCATCCTTTCTTCTTCGAGTGGCATTTGTTTTTGTATCTTGTTCCTATAACAACCTCATCACTGGAATCCCCAATGTAGTAGGAAAAATAGCCTTTGTGCCATAAAAAATATGAAAAGGTGAGGTTGTGATAGATCTCTTTGGCGTGATGCTTTCGGCCCATAGTGCATGGATGAGATTTTGTGCCGGGCCTTTTTGCTATCTTGTAGCAACTTTTTTATAATTCTGGTCAAGCTCTTGTTTGATGACTCCATGAATCCATTTCCTTGAGGGTAATAAGAGGTGGAGTGGCCCAAAGTTATGTTGTATTCATTGCAAAATTTCTCCATCTTTTTGGACTTAAATGTTGCTACATTATCTGTGATGACTTTGAGTGGACATCCGAACCTGGACAAAATATGATCTTCCAAAAATTGGATGATAACAACATTTGTTTCCTACTTGGTGGTAACTACCAATCCACTTAGTGAAGTAATTTGTTGCTGTCAGAATCCACTTGTGCTAATCTAAGGATCGTGGATGTATCTCTCCTATAAAATCAAGGCCCCACTGTCTGAAAGGTTCTTCAACAGAGATGAATTTCAAAGGCAGAGGTTGTAGTTTTCTTTTCCCATAAAAAATCTGGCATTCATGACATCTTGAAACCTCTTTATAGACATCGGGAAAAATGCTAGGCCAATAGAACCCAACCCTTAGAATCATGTGCACAATGGTTTTCCAATAATGGTGGGCTCCACAGTCACCCTTATGGAACTCTCTGATGGTCTTCTATGCTTCTTCTTCCAGCAAGTAGCTCAATAAAATTCCCCCCTAGATCCTTCCAATATAGAGATTGATTTACTATACAAAACTTTGTCGCTTTCATCTTTAAGAATTTGGCCTTTGTTTTACTTAATTCAGGTGGATCCTACAAATTTCTCAACACATAAAATGATGTCTGCATACCATGGGGAGTCAAGAAATTTCTTGGATATTTGAGGAGTTCTCTCTTCTTCTCCACCTGTTGACAAGTCAACCATGAAATTTATTCCTAAAATTTCACAGTTGGTCTGTCCCATCAGCTTCGCAAGCCCCTGTCCCTTGATCAACTTTGTATTTTTGATCTCAAGGTCATATTCTAATAGCACAACTATCTATTTACCCCTTTTTCCTTCAGGATCAGGCTGTGTTAAGATATCCTTCACAGAACTACTGGGCACATAAGCGGTAATATGGGAATGCAAAATGTAAACTTTGAATTCCTTCAGGGCCTTGACTAGTGCATATGCTTTCTTCTTCATGAGATCATACTTCAAGAGGGAATCCCTCAATGTATTGTTATAATATGCTATGGGATTCTCAAAATTATGCTCATCTTTCTGTAGTAAAACACCAACAATTGTGTGCTCTGAGGCAAAAGAGAACAATATGAAGTCTTTTTCAAAATTAGGACTGGCCAGTATTGAAGCCTTTGTCAATGCCACTTTAATGTCTTCGAAGAATTTTTTGGCTTCAGGGGTCCACTTTATTTCATTTCATTTCTTGAGCATGTTAGTAATATACTTTATGATTTCAGCCAAATTAGGGATAAACCTTCTCAGAAAATTCACTTTGCCTAGGAAAGATTGTACCTCCTTTTTACTTCTAGGTATGCCAATTTTTAAGATTCCCTCAACTCTGTTGGGATATACCTTTATCCCCTCTTTTGAAATAATGTGACCCAACATCTTTCCTTCTTCCATGGAGAAATTTTACTTCTTGGGGTTCAATGAGATACCAAAATTTCTACACTTCTGAAATGCCCTTCTTATATGCTTGAGGTGTTCTTCGTCCGAAACAAAATACACAGTGATATCATCTAGGTAGATAACAATGAATTTTTCTTTTTCATTAGCAAAATCTATGTCCATATATTTTTGAAATGTTTCCCCTACATTCATGAGCCCAAAAGGCATCCTGGCATACATGAATTCTCCCCATGGAGTTGTGAATGTTGTATTTTCCTGATCATCCAGGTGCACCATAATATGATTGTATCCAGAGAAGCCATCCAACATTGACATTTTCTGAGAACCCACCACTTTCTGTAAAATGTGATCCATCTTAGGTAGTGGGTAGTTGTCCTTTAAAGATACTCTGTTCAGATTTCTGAAATCCACACACAACCTAATTTCTCCTCTTTTTTCTAACTAGCACCGGATTTTCCACCCATTTAGAAAACCTCATGGATACTATGATCTTGGCTTCAAATAACTTCTTTACCTCTTTCTAAATCAAGGGAAACAACAACAAGTTTATCCTTCTCAATTTATGTTTGAAAGGTTTGTGATCTTCATTGAATGGGATCACATGTTGAATTATACTGGTGTCATAAACTTTCAAATATTCATAGCTCCAGTCAAAAACATTAGAGAATTCTTTCATTAATTTGATATATCTCTCCTTGACTTCAGGGTTGAGTATTCTGGACAACTTAACGATCTTGGGATCCTCCTGAGTTCCAATATTGAAATCTTCCACATCCCCTTCATTTACTGTAATTTTTGGACTTCTGGGCACATCATTATTATCAAAGAGTTTCTCCAATGGAGCCAGACCCTTACGAATGATGTTTCTCTTTAGTTTAAATATATCTCTTACTCCAATCTGATTATCAAAGTAAACATCCTTTGTGAAAGCCCTTGCATCCACCTCTTCATCACAACATTCTTGATCAATGTTTAAATTTTCAAATCCATTTTCTAGTTTGAGGAAACTTTCTATTTGCTTATCATATTCAAAAATCTGCCAGTACTTAATGTTATTAGGCACTGTTGGTATGTGCTTTATCTCGATCTCATATCCCCTTCTAGGAAAGATTAGAATTTTAAAAACTGAAGCTGAAGTGGCAAGGGCATCAACAATCTGATTCTGACCCCTTGGAATCATTGATAGGCTATATTCTGAAAATTGTTCAAGTAGGTCAAGCACTGTGTTCATGTATTCTCTTAATCTGGGGTGCTTGGCTTGATATATTCCTTTCACCTGATTTATGATTAACTCAAAATCTCCATGAACAACTATATTCTTATCACCCATTTCCTTTAAATCTTTTAATCCTAATACCGATGCTTCATATTCAGCCATATTGTTTCTACAATCAAAAGATAGATTATAAGAGAACAATTTTGTAGCCAACCTATGAGGGTTTATCCACACACCATCTCTTTCCCACTCTTTGTTGACAGCTACATCAAATCTCATGCTCCACATCTCATTTTATGCATGGTCCTGCTGCTTTGAAAACTTCTCAATCTACTGATCAGATCTACCTTTGTCAGCCATATCAATTTCTGTCCCTTTCTCTTCAAAACACAGATCGTTGAAGAAGATGGAAGACCCCAATTCAGTTTCTATAGAGCAGATGGGCTGATTACTCAGTTGTGACTTGTTGCTGACCATGTATTTGAGAAAAACCTCTCTATACAACCTTGTGTCTTGAACAAAGACAGGGATGGTGGTGTATGATATGTCTATCTAGAGAGTTCCCTTCAATTTTGCAGCCCTTGACCTGGATATCAACATGCCAAACTTGGTAGGAATATCAACAACCACTACATCCATGATCATATTCTTTGTTGGAATTTGAGCTAAAGACACCACCAGATATTTGATAATACCTAGGCATTTCACCTTCCTTGAATCAAAAGAAAATAGGTCTTTGTAAGGCCTTGTCATATCCAGGCCTAATTGGTCCATGACCACCTTGGGCATCAGGTTGTGGGATGCTCCTAAATCTAACATGGCATTGTGTAGAGTCATATCATGGATTCTCAGACTGACATAGAAAGGGGGGACTTCTTTAGAATCATTATTTTCCTCTACACATGGGCCAAATAACATGGTTGGGTGATCATCTTGTATGTTCAGGGTATCAGAAGTTTGTTCCATATTAAGCATCTTGATGATCTGATTTCTATGTTCGTTGTTCTTGATCAATTCATTGAATGGTACAAAAATTTTAATCTTGGCCATTTCACTTTCAAAATTAAAGGAGGATGAGGTTTTCTCTACCTCTTTGGTGACTGTCTCCTTTCTTGTTTCAGGTACCTTTTTCTGCGTTTCTTTGTTCTTCTTTCCTTTTTCCACAACATATTTTGTAGCAGAATCTTTTTTAGGCTAATTTGAAGAGGGTATGTTACTCTGAGATTCTTTGGTGGGGTTTCCCTTTGGAGAATTTCCCTTTGGGGGGTTAGCAAGTACTTTATGATTTCAAATATTATATTGTCTCTGGAATTGCATGATGGAATTCTGCAATCCTGTTTGGTAATCTTCCCTTTCCACCAATAGCCTTTACTCCTCATCTTGCATGAAGATTTCATTTGCATCAACGAACTGATCATGTTCTTCTTTAGTAGAAAACACCTATGTTTCTTTATCATCACAACAGTTCATGTTGTCTTCAAAATATCCTTCATAATTATCATTCACATAATTATTTTGAAAAGGATGCCTTATTTTTTTCTTCCCCTGATCTCCCTAATTTCCTTGATTCCCATTATTTCCTTGATTTCCATGATTCCCTTGATTTCCTTGATTTCCCCGATTCCCTTGATTTCTTTGTCTAATTTGTGGGATTGTTGGTCTTCTCCAATTTCTGTGTGGGCCATCATCCTGTTCTCTGGTGTTAGGATTATTATCTAAGGCCATTCTTTCCATCATTTTCTCCATGGTTTTCATCATCATTTCAAACCTTTCTTCTGATGTTTGTGAGGTGGAAGGTTGTACCTTATCTTGAGCTCTGTTCATGTCCCTGTCAAAGTCGGATTTGATCTTTCCTGAAGCCATTAGATTTACCTCAAATTCTATGGCATCAGTCATCATATCATCTAATGAAGCATATCTTCATTCCCTCAATAACAAAGCAAGATCACTTTCAAAGGAATCAACATATCTGAGTTGAGCAACTTTAGGGGGGGCTTTACATCAGTAGGAATCATATTATAAGGCTTTACAAATATGGCTGAAAAATCCTACACTATTTTGTTAGGTGACCTCCTCATGTTGTTATACTAAGTCAAAAACTGAAGGGGGTTCTTCTTGTCACCCCATTTTTGAAGAAAGTTGGTTCCAAAGGCCTCAAAATTTATGATACTAGCTGTTGGAAGAGCTCTAAACCACTTCCTCACTTCTCCTACAAGGATTTGTGTAAATAGTCTCATTTTTGCATATTCAAAATCTACTTCTTCCAAGTCTATAAAATCATTGAACTAGTCTAGATGTTTCTAAGCTCACACACTACCTTCAACATCATACAATTTGATCCTTAGATTATACTCTCGAGGTAAATCATGTAGCTGAGCAGGAAGTACGAGAGGAGAAAATCTAGCTGCCATGGCTATTGTGAGGGGTTGAAGTGGTTGTTGGTTCTGAGTATGAATCACTATAGGGTTTGCAAATGAAGCTAAAATCAAATCTTGGAACATGTTTTTGTCAAAGATGACTTCGTTCAAGCAATATACAGATTTAGTCTGGAACAGAGTTTGTTCAAATTTTACATCAAACTCAAGGTCTTCAATGCTTGTTACTCCATATTTGGGAAAGTATAGATATCAATCTAAATGAAAAAAATGGGTTATTTGTCTTTATTTTCTTTTGTGTACAAGATTTTCAGGCTCAGACACATGGATTTCATCTTCTGGGTCTCGGTTTCTCCTAGTGTGAATTCTCTTTGGAGCCAAGATTTCTAGCTCAAGCTGCTTGGTACAACTGGTCTCTTGGTAATGGAGTCGCCAGTGAAAAAATAATATTAGCCAATAAGGTGTTTGATTCCCTTTCACCCTCAGGAATCAAAACTGAAGCTTTAAGTCATTCCTTTCCCAGGGAAGATTTCACTTTCGTACCCCGACAACAACGCTAGAATGTTAAAACACTGTAAATTTTGTTTGGCTGCTAGACAAAAAACATACGGAATTATTTCAACCAACTTTAGAGCTGGTTATTAGAATGCTCAACTCAGATAGGTCTCTCTCGTGTCACTTGATATTTCTTTGGAAATCGGTGGCTAGATTTAGTTTGTTTTGGGGTTTTTTATAAAGTTGTTTGCAAGGATAAGGAGGGACACTTAGGGCTATGGAGTCAAAATTCTGAAAGTGAATGAAAACAATGAATAAACAGTAGATCTCTTCAGAGGATAAAGGATAAATGAGGCAATGAATCTGAGTTATAAATTGTATTTATGCAGAGTGTAAGAAGAAGGAGAAAACAAGTAACTGCATCAGAGCATTACTAAAATGAATTCTGAACTAGTTAGGAAGAAAATCACACAGTTTAAATTGCTTAAGCCAAGAGCATCACAATATGAATTCTTATCTTTTAAACTATCAATTTAAACAAAACAAAGTGCAAATGTAATTTAAGAACACAATAAATACATACTATGAGAGAAGAAAAAACTCATATCACCACCATTAGAATATTTTCATAGAGACTTCAAAAGCTTCTGCATATATATTCAATTCAGCTCCAGAAAATTACAATTGAGTTTGGAACAACTAAAAAGGTGCCCTTGCACTTCTGCCAACATTAATTCATTCAAAACTTCTATCATTTATACAATTTGATTTTATTTCAACTAGAAACTGATAACAATAGATGAACTGAAATGTTTCAGCTTCTAAAACTGAATATAATAATTACATTTGATAGTTTTGTTATGGGAACCGATTACACTGATTGATCAAACAAAAAATGCTTCATGCATTCGCAGTCGATCCCTCCGAATCGTCAGATTTTGTCTTCGCCATTTTTCCTATTTGGTCTTCTGCCGAATCCACCATCCTGATGACACTTGGAGGCTATTTGTTGGTTCTTGAAAATTACATTTTGTCTTTCCTAGACACACTATCTCTTTCCACTGTAATTCAAAAGGGATCTCGTAATCCATCATTTCCTTTATCAGGATCTCCAATTCGATGCAAGTGGCATAATTCATGGTTGGTATCCTGATCTTTACTGTCTTGAATTGATTTAAGATCTAAACATCTGTGGTCAAATATTCCACCAAATTTGTTCCTTTCAAGTTTTCCTCCAAGCCTTCAAACTTGGAGTGATCCATTTTCATTGGTCAAGGTGAGAGTTGTATTCCTCCTGATCATTTAATTTCCCTTTTCCATCCCAAAATGGCGGGAGGCCTTTGATGAACAACTCTTCAAACATATCCTTGAATTCTTGTATACTCTGCTCCATTTGTATGTCTTTGGTTTGAACTGACTTGAGAAAGTTATTCTTGGAAATGATCCTCCTAGCCCAAATGATCAATGTAGTCCTGTCCTTGACCCCAATGGTCTAAAGTTAAATAGTGGGAATGGAATTTAGCATATTTATAGCATTTTGGGCCCACTATGAGGGTTTTTTCTCCAGTGTCTCATTCACAACAGTGCACCTGCTTCTTGTTGTGATGTCCATGTTATCTTTTTCATTTATGAAATTTAGGTATACCCTGAACTTGGTAGCTTTAGCAGCAATAGAATCCTAGATTACGTGTTTGGATCCCTGCAAAATTCCTTTACTTTTCAACTTTGTCTTCAACTTGTCTACTCTTTCCTGCCTTCAATATAAATTGTGACATAGCATGGAAAATTCCTTTGGTGTTTGACACATCTTCTATAGTAAAAGGTACAACTGCAACCATGTTTCATACTTCTACCTGTCCTTGTGACCAATCCTCCTTTTCTTTCTCCAGCTGCAATACTTTGGCCTTTTAATTCAATGGTTCATGTCAAAATGTCTCCTTCTCTTATTCTAGAGGAACCAACTATTATGTTTGTGGATGCTCTATGGAAGACATATTTATCCTTTTCTTCATGCGTTGAATCATCTTGTCTTTCTCTTCTAAGGAAGATTTTACCTGTTGAGGGCCTTCAGATTCTAATCTCTTGAATTGAGTCTGGCAAGCTCTGCTGGATGATTTTTCTTGCCTCGATTGCCCCTCCAACTTAAGTGCATGATTTTTTAGCCTTGAAATATTAAAGCTCAGACTTAGGTAGTCTGAATACAACATGTCACTGGTGTTTTTGTGGAGTTGCACCTTGTCTGGGGCATTGATATTTTCATAATGCAGCTTAACTTCAGACACTTTATCCTCATCTGCTACTGCTATGTTGAGTGTCTTATTCTCTATATCCCTGACTAAGAACATAGAATACTTATTCTAATAAATCCTTTCTACCTCAGCTATCAACTCTCTTATTTCACTCATGGCCAAGCTTCCTTTCACAACATATTGATTTGCTAAATCTTCTTTAGATTGGTAGATTGCTCCGGGTGCTTTATCAAAAATGTGTTTTTTTGCTTCTAAAATCTCTTGAGTTGCTTTCACTTTGGGGCATGCTTCTTTTACCAACTTCTTCCTTGTTGGTGCCACTCTCCACCATATCCATACTTACTTTCTCTTTAGTCTCTTCTTCATCCATATCTACTATCTATCTACTATCTATGGAGATTGTGTGATATTTATCTTTTTAGGGACACTCTGTTGCTCACTAGTACCCAGGGCTTCTCAAATGCTTCTTTTGGTGTAAACACTTGCTTTGGGAACTTTGAATATCAACTTCTAAAGTTTTTTTTGTGTTTGAGATTGCTATAGGGTTGGCCCTACTTGTTCTGTCTAAGCAGACTGTAAGATGGCTTCCATATCATCATAGGTTTCCAAATTTTCCAATTTGTCAAAACCTTCAACATGCTCATGTTCATAAGGGCCCTATTTTCTTATCAATCTTCTTTTAGATATGACCTAATGTGGATCATATCTTCTCCCTTGTAGATATGAAAATAAAAAATCCTTGAGTTTGGCCTGAATCTGAGATAAGCATGATCTAGTCTTCACAACAAAGGGTCCTATGATGAAAGGAAATTTCAAGTTGGACACCTTGTGCATTTTCAAGAAATGTTTTGTCTCTGAGATGATTCTTTGCCTAATGAAATCTAGGGCAAAGAATCTGAGTGTCAGAAATATAGGTAGAAGGTAAGGGGCCTCTTGACATCCATATACCCAAATTACTGTAGAATGCATGAACATCACCCAATCTTCTACTTTGTTTTCTGAATTTGGTTGCAAATAACTTTTCTTGTTCTCCAGGACTCTTGGCAAGATGGTGTTGAAGATCAAGCTGTAAATTTTGGACATGATCTTATTTATGAAAATGAGCATTGTTATTCTTTTTCATTCAGTTGAGATGAATTCTTCTTCAGGGAACTCTTTCTTGTTTCAAACTATAGGTATACCTCATTCTTCTTGTATAACTGATATTCATCAAGTTCCTTCCTCTGAGCCATATGATGTTCATGATCATTCTTGTGAGATTAATGAAACCAAAGTTGAGCTTGTACCTTTTGTTCTTAATCCTACATCCTCCAATATTCAAGAAAGATACAATCCTCTTAAATTTCCTTCCATCCTTCACGACTTTCCTATGGAACATTATAAGTATCTTCCTAGGTTTGATGGACAATCAGCTGAAAAACATATTTAGGTCTTTGAGAATTTCATAGAAATTTTTGAGATCGAACATGATGATGTGTCTATGAGGGCATTTTCCTAGTCCTTGTAAGGAGATGCCAAAGCATGGTTCAGACATTTTCAGCCTCAGTCGATTAGCTCGTGGGATGAACTAAAGGAAACTTTCTGTAGGTTTGGGGGTGAGAAAAAGTCATGGGATCTACTCCTTTATGATTTTTATGCCATGAGAAGAATGAAAGATGAAACCATCTCAAATTTCAGCAGGAGGTTTGCTATTCTTTATTATAAGCTACCTAAAGAAGTTCAACCTCCTGAAGTTGTTGCCATGCTCCATTATGTAACAACCTTTCAATCAGACTTATCTTTTCTTTTGATGGAGAGGAAGTCTATGTCTTTGCAACAAATGTTCAACAATGCTTGGGAAGTTGAAGAAAATATTCAAGCATGTAAACATATTCGAAATGAGGAGTTGGATGCTAAAGAACATGACAATGAATATGAACAAAGAACAATTGATTTGAATCTTGAGAAGAGGGTTAATAATTTCATATGTCTTCTTGAAGATTTAAATGATGATGATTTTGAAAAGGATTATATTCCACTTATTGAAAAAGAATTTGCTAATTTAGTTTCTGATCCATCCCATGATAAGCATAGGGCCGATTGTTTTATGTATTCATTTGTAGACAGTCAAGAAAATGAATTTGCAAATCAACTTGTTGAAGAGTAGGTTGATGTCCCAAGATTTTTCTTGTTATATGACATTGTAGATGTTGCTGATTTTTATTTATATGATGAATATGATGATGATTATGATGTTGACTTCCTAGAACAACTAGTTGCATGTTCTCTATCAGAAAATATTCATTTTCAACAGTGTAATGAGAGAAATCAACCTACATATCACAGTTACAAAGAATAATATGAAGAAAGTATTGAATCAATTGAAGTAAATTCTTTACTTTATGCTTTGGTTCATTTGAATTATTGAAGGAAAATTTAAAGATCATCAATAAGGCAGAGGAATGTGTACTGATGCAAAATCACACCAATTCATGAGAAACAATTGACAAGAAATTGCAACAATCTTTTCATGTGTTTAATGACCCTGTTGCTTGTTATATGGAAGGTTTTATCAGTTCAAAATTACAGCCATTGGTCGAGGATGAATCTGAAAATGAGTGTGTTCAGAAATCCAAAGAAATTGAAAAAAGTGCATATGACAGCAGTGAAGAAAATGAAGGAGGTTTTAAATCAAGTGAAAGAACATTGCCATTGTGTTTTGCTTCTTTCGAATTGCTCAAGAAAAATGTTTATAATGTTTCGAATCAGAAATCCTCCAGGCATGATGTTGAATATGGAGGAAACAATGGACTTGCAAATGAAAACTATCTTCCATTATGTTTTTCTTCCTTTGAATTGTTGAAAGTAAATCATGAGATAACAAAGGAAGTAGAGAAGTTTGACTGCATTCACAGTGAAACTATTTTACATGAGCAAATTGTTATCAGTAAGGAAGACCAACAACCTTCTCATGCATTTAATGACCGTGTTGTTGATTACATGGAAGGTTATTTCAGTTCAGATTTGTAGCATGTGCTCAACTATCAGCTTGGAAATAAAGATGATGGTCAATCAACGTCGATGGTATATATGGATTTCTTTCCACCAAGGCTTTCATTCCATCCAACATTGTCTTTTGATTCAGAAGATTGTTATTTCTAGCAGTCTCAACATATTCTCCAGCCTTTTTTTGGTAATCAACAGGTTGAATTACATGAAAACAAGGATGCAGTGGAAGGGGTGACACATGATTGTTGTTTTATGCATGTTTTGGAGGATCCATTTGCAGTTTTGTTGGAGGCAGTAAACAACCCCAATGTTTTTAATTTTTTGAGATTGGAATTTAAAGATAAATTTTTGAACCAATTAATAGTAAACAAGCTCTAGAGAAAGCGTGTACAAAAAACGCAAAAGGTGGATAAAGCACTTGCATGGTTGCATTGGCACTTTGATTTCACTTGATTGGCATCTTTTTCAGCAGTTAGGGTAGGTAGGAGTGCAAATAATCTTGGTACTACGAGAATTTCTTTTAGCAATCTCCAGTTTTCATTTTCAGCTTAGTTTTAGATTTCAGTTTGGAGCATATACCATTTTTGGTTTTTAGTGGATGCAGGTTACAAGTTATAGTTGGAAAGTTGAGTTTGGGAGAATCCTAATGGATTGGCACCTCGTCTACTATTCTTTTCTACTTCACAAGGAGGATAGCATCCCCATTGGAGTCAGCTATTAGCACCATCATTTTCATCACTAAGGTTAGAGGTTTGTCAAAATATTTCAAAGTCATGTCTGTTAGCACCTATGTTGTTTTTATGCATGACATTATCTAACATCTCCAAAGGTCGGTTTCAAAAGGAATCTTATCATTTATTTATTCCCATTTCAATTTGCAACTAGGCGCTACAAAATTCGCTATGCACTGCAAAATTCACTGTGCACCGCACAGAGGATGTTGTCGCACAGAGGATGTTGTCACACAGAGGATGTTGTCGCATAGAGAATATCGTTGCGTAGAGGATGTTGTCACGCAGAGGATGTTGTTGCGCAAAGAAGGTTTTTGCGCATAGAATGTTGTCACGCAGTGGATTTCGCCACGCAGTAGGTTGTCGTGCATAGGATGTTGTCATGCATAGGATGTTGTCGCGCAATGGGCTATCGCGTAGTGGATTTTCCTGCGCACAGGCTATAAGTCACACTGCACAAATTACTAGTTTAGTGGTCAACTTCAAGATCAATTTTGAACCAATTGGAGAGGAATTTTGAAAATCCCCCAGAGGTTTTTATCGAGAACAGACCAAGTAATATAAACCTCTCTCAGATTTGTAAACTATGTCACAGATTGAGAGATTTGAAGGAATATTTGAGCCCTACTTTTTAGTTTTCGTGATTTCCTATCCGAGACATGTTTTTGTGACAGGTATTCCGGCTAGCTGGAGATGAATTTAAAGAAAAAGAGAAATTTTTATTTATAATGATCTGAAATAAAAAAACCTCTCTCCATTTCTAAAAATAGTTTTTTATCAGTGAGATACGATGTCATATTTAACGCCTATTTTACTAGTTTGTTGCACATTCTGCTACGTTTTTGTTGTAGGTTACTATTGCATACGAAAATTGTTGTGCAGAGATGACAGAGTGTCCAACAGTGCAAATGATGGCTCATCACAACCATTTGGTCAAATTTGGATCATGATCAATGACTGTAAAGAATATTTTGGTTACGATTATGATTTGGCAAAGTTGGGTTTTCTATTTTTAGTGAATCCATTGAAGTTATTGTTCTCTTTCAAAGAAAATAGATCCATGATTCCAGGAGAGAGTAGCTCGACCCTATCAGCCAAGGGTGACATTATCTTTCTATATAAGGGATCATTTTTATGTAAACAGGGTTGGTTGGCAAATTGAGAAAACGACTGCTATTGTATGTAATTTGTGTTTTTGACTGAAATTTAATGCAAAGGTCATGTGATTTGATGAAAATATTCTAGTTGCGATAGTCATATTTATTTTGTCTCTTTTTTTGCATATGTGTTTCCTGTTACCTTTTATTTCATATCTTATACTGTCTATTTTGGAATGAATTTTCAAACATGAGGATTCGTTTTATAGCGCCCCTTGTTCACGCCACTTAGACAAAACATTTTCCTGTCAAGCTAACTCTGAATTCATCCACAATGAATCTTTTGAGTTACTTCCTGTGTTTTTTCTCCTGCCACACTTTACGATTTACAATGAAGGATGTTGTTCTCCTAGCCTTCTCCTCTCGAATCTAGTCACTGAGTCATTTGTTCTGTCTCTTCCTCAAGTTGACCCCATAGCCCAAGTTTTACTTTTTGCACCAATATAACCAAAAATATTTTATTTTCGTTGTTAATTATAGCCACTATTTGTAGAGCCATATCCTACGTGGAGACCGCGCTATTTCTGAGAGATCCCTCTCTAGATCCGAAGGGCTAGTTTTGGGTCTCAAAGTTGGTTGAAAAAGTCACCTTCGTTGTCTGTTCATTAGCCAAGTAGATTTATGGAGTTCTAACAGATACCATATCATATCATACCATACCATACCATACCATACCATACTATCGCATGTCAAGGAAAGGCATACCATACCCTACCTCACCATACCATACTATACCATACCATGGCCTAGCAAGGCAACAAAATGCAAGGCATACCATACCATACCATACCATATTATGGAAAGGAAAGGAAATTTATGGCATGGTATGTCAAGGCATACCATACCATACCATACCATGGCAAGGCAAGGAATATCATACCATACAATACCATACCATGGCAAGGAAAGGCAAGGCATGGCATGGCAAGTCATACCATACCATACCATACCATACCAAGGTAAGGCATACCATACCATATGATACCAAGGAAAGGCATACCATACATTACCATACCATGCCTTGGAAAGGAAAGGCAAGGAAAGGCATACCATACCATACCATACCATACGATGGCAAGGCAAGGCATATCATACCATACCATACCATGGAAAGGAAAGGCATACCATACCATACCATACCATGGAAAAGAAAGGCAAGGAATACCATACCATACCATGGAAAGGAAATGCAAGGCATGGCATGGAAAGGCATACCATACCATACCATACCATGGCTTGGTAAGGCATGGAAAGGAAAGGAAAGGCATAGCATACCATACCATGGCAAGGAAATATAAGGCATACCATACCATACCATACCATATTGTGGCAATGAAAGGCAAGGCATGGCATGGCATGGAAAGGAATACCATACCATATCGTACCATACCATACCATGGAAAGGAAAGGCAAGGCATACCATACCATACCATAACATGGCAAGGAAAGGAAAGGCATGGCATGGCATGTCATACCATACCATACCATATGATACTATACTAAGGCAAGGAAAGGCATACCATACCATATCATGGATTGGAAAGGAAAGGAAAGGCAAGGCATACCATAACATACGATACCATACCATACCAAGGCAAGGAAAGGCAAGGCATGACATGGTAAGGAATACCATACCATACCAAGGAAAGGTAAGGAATACCATACCATACCATACCATACCATGTCAAGGCAAGGCAAGGCATACCATACCATACAATCGAAATGCAAGGAAACAGATGGCATGGAAAGGAATTCCGTACCATACAATACCATACCGAGTCAAGGCATACCATACCATACCATACCATGTCCTGGAAAGGCAAGGCAACGAAAGGCAAAGAAAGGCATGGAATGGCAAGGCATGATATGGAAAGGCATACCATACCATACCATACCCTGGAAAGGCAAGGCAAGACATGGCATGGAAAGGAATACCATACGATACCAAGGCAAGGCATACCATACCATACATTACCATACCATGGATTGGAAAGGAAAGGCAAGGAAAGATAAGGCATGGCATGGCAAGGCATACCATACCATACCATGGAAAGGAAAGGCAAGGGATGTCATGGCATGTTAAGGAATACCATGCCATACCATACCATGGAAAGGAAAGGCAAGACATGGCATGGAAAAGCAAGGTATGGCAAGTCATGCATGGTGTGGCATGGTAAGGCAAGGAATGGCATGACATGGCATAGAAAGGAATGGAAAGGAATGACAAGGAATGGCATGGATCGACATGGAGTGGAATGGAAAGGCATGAAAAGGAAAGGCATAGCATGGCATGACATGGAAAGGAAAGACAAGACAATGAAAGGCATGGCATGGCAAGTTAAGGCAAGGCAATGAAACACATGGCATGGCATGGAAAGGAAAGGAAATGCATGGAATGGAAAGGAAAGGAAATGCAAGGCATGGCATGGAAAGGTATGCAAAGGAAAGGCATTGCATGGTATGGCATGACAAGGCAAGGAAACGCAAGGCAATGCAAGGCATGGCATGGAATGGCAAGCCAAGGAAATTAATGGCATGACAAGGAATTGCATGGCAAGACATGGAATGGAAAGGAAAGGAAATGCAAGGCATGGAATGGTAGGGCATACAAAGTCAAGGCATGGCAACGCAAGCTAAGGAAAGAAATTATAAGGAAAAATATAACAGCCCTTAAAAGAAGTAGCCATTAAATGAAATGGGATACAAATGCAATCTTAAACTAGGGTTTAGATTAAAAAATGCATGCTGAAATGAAAGATTACACATGATATCCATACAAAATTCAAGATATGACAGCCCTAAGGGCTAAATATTATGACATAAATGTAATAAAAGGTGTTAAGGTGTATTCCTAGGGTTTAATTGCGAGGCATGGAAATGGAAAGGCAAGGAATACCATACCATAGAATAGCATACCATACCATGCCAAGGATGCCATATCATACCATAACATACCATACTATACCATGGCATGGCAAGGCAAGGAAAACCATACCATACCAAGTCAAGGAATACCATGCCATAATATACCATGGCTTGGCAAGGGAAGGCAAGCCAAGGCATACCATACCATACCATACCATGGAAAGGCAAGGCAAGGCATAACATACCATACCATACCATAGCAAGGCAAGACAAGGCATACCATACCACACCATACCATACCATGGAAAGGAAAGGCAAGGCATACCATACCATACCATACCATGGCAAGGAAAGGCATGGAATACCATACCATACCATGTCAATGAAAGGCATGGAATGGAAAGGCATACAATACAATGGTAAGGTAAAGCAAGGCAAGGCATGACATGGCAGATCATAGCATACCATACCATGGCAAGGAAAGGCAAGTTATGGCAAGTCATGCATGGCATGGCATGGTAAAGTAAGGAAAGGCATGGCATGAAAAGGAAAGGCATGTAAAGGAAGGTCATGGAGAAGAAAGGAATGGAAAAGGCAAGGCATGGAAAGGAAATACAAGGACAAATATAACAATACTTAAAACAAGTAATCATTAAATGAAAGGGGGATAAAAATAAAAGCTAAACTAGGGTTTAGATAAAGAATGCATGATTAAATTCAATATGACACATGGAAACCCTACAATATTCAAGACATGACAACCCTAAAGGATTGAAAATTATGATAGAAATGTAATAAAAGGTGTCAAGGTGTATTCCTAGGGTTTAATTGCGAGGCATGACAATGTTTCTTTTTTGTTATTCTTGTTTCATTGCAATCCACATTTTGATTTTTCCTTACATAATTTTATGGAATGTTCTATTTATTGTTATATAGGTTAAAATGGGAAACTACACGACAAGACATGGGAAGCTACATGACAATGACATCGAAATGGAAATGGCATGCCATGGCATGACTTGGAAATGCATGGAAATAGCATGGCATGGCATGGCTTGGAAATGGCATGGGAATTCCATGGCATGGAATGGCTTGGAAATGCATGGAAATGCCATGGCATGGTAAGGCATGGAAATGGCATGGAAAAACCAATGACATGGAAATGGCATACCATGGAATGACTTGGAAAGGCATGACAATGGCATGTCAAGGCATGGCATGGCAATGAAATGGCATCAACATTTTTGGGGGATTGGGTTTGAGAGGGTCCTTTGTCTCGTTGTGTGCTCTAACCCAAAAATTGGGTAGGAGCGTGCAATAAAATCTCATAGATGATGAAGGGAAAATAATAATGGTTTCAAGTCTCCCTAGAGGAATTTTGGTAGCATAGAATTACTTTCTATGGTGTGTCATAAAATTTAACCTCAAAAAAATTATTTGAAGGTGGAAAATGATACCCATTCTAAGATCTAGTTTCCATGTGAACTCTCTCATTCTATTGATCAAAATCAATAAGTTTATTGGACATCATGAAGATTGAATAAATTTTATTAATAATTGATGGGTTTAAGAAAATTTACATATACTCACTACACAAGATAAAGAAACATGAGTGAATTAAAGAGTCATTGATTCATATTTTTGGAATTTATGAAGGGTTACATATAAATCAAATTATTTTATATATGTCGTGCATAGGAAGAGGGGAATTTTGTTTGTGACCAAGAAAATGGTCAAATTACAGATTGAATCAACTAAGAAACTAACAACTAGGCTTCTCAAAGGAATTTCAAGGGAAGAATAGGGTCAAGGTTTTGTCCTAAGGAGACCAGGAATACTAGGACTTATACCCACATGAGAAAGAAATACCTTTATCATGTAGCTCTAGTAAGAGAAGAAGTTAGGGTTTTGTGGCATTTTAAAACCCTAGTGCTACCTAATGTGCTTGTTATCGAGAAGATAGAGGGAGTTGATCTTGTACACGTGTGGGATACAAATGTAGGTTCCAAAAATGACTTACCATTGTGTATGATACTTTGTTGATCATCTCTAATGGAGTGAGCTATTGGCTAATTTTATCTTATGGTTTCCATTGCTAGGGTTTCAAGAGCCAGACTTATAACAACCCCTAATAATATATTGGTAAGTGCATGTACTTCATATTCTAAATATATATGAAGTGTTTAGGTTGTGAAAATTTTGTGTACTTGCATAATTGAATTTTAGATCATGTCATATTCGTAATTGAGTAATAATAGTAATAGTTATGGAGGTTAATTTGACACAACATTGAGCTAATATTGTTAAGTGATTTACAATTATGTAGAAGATCAATGAGAAAAATTATTTCTATAATAAATTATGACATTTTTTAAGTCACAATATTTTCAGGTGACCACTATTTGAGTGTGGATTTTCATTGGATTTATATGGAGATAATTCAAGAGGTAGTCCATGCATTGTTGGTTGTGATCTAGAATATGGATATCCACAACATTCACACAAATACTTCAAAATGAATTATCTATTGATGATGTAGAGATACATGGTTTATTAGCAAGCAATGCTAATTGAGAACCATTAATTGCTTATGGATTGAGCACTTAGCAATATTTTCCACTATAAGATATTATTTAATGTGTAATGTGAAAGTATTTATAATCACTTTAGAAAAAAATCAAGGGATTAATAACCATAAAAATTCATACACTTTGGAATTCAAACACTTTCAAATTAATATATTCATCAACATAAAATGCAGAAACAATGAGATTCATAAAAATGTGCCATGAAATGTATGTGTGTGTGTGTGTGTGTGTGTGTGTGTGTGTATATATATATATATATATATCTGACATTGTCTAAATTGTTAATTTTTTACAAAGTGAAAACAAGTGCCCTAACATATAAAAAAAAAAAAAAAACATCCATATGGTGGCCTAGATACAAAATGGTAGTAGTTGGTCAATAATTTACCATTGCCACCCTCAGGATCATCCAAGAAATCAATCTTCCTTCTCTTTCTTGAGGAAGCACCTCGAGAGGTTCTAGGCATGGGCATGCTTCAACAGTCTAGAGACTGCACAAAAAATAAATTGTTATAAGTTTTTTCCTCAATGAATTAATAAACATTCAAAATGATACTCTGCAATTTAACCTAAGACAACTAACCACATATGTTATTTTCAATCCTGAGGATGTTATCCTCCTCTTCGATCCTAGTCTCTCCTCGATGCCACCATGCATCAGTTACAAGGATCAAGTTAATAAAATTAATAAAATATGAATAAAATCAAATTCACGAAACATAAAAAAAAGTTTCATCAATGCATTATATCACTGTGAATATCTCAGGCATCGATAGAGATTCACTAGCATATGGAGAACTAGGTTGTGGAAATGTTGAGGGTGGGTAGCGATGAACCCCAATAGGCTGTGCAAGTGACTACAACTCCCTAGGCCTAGAGAAAGGTAACCTAGAAGCAATGCCTAGGTGATAAAGGAGTGAAATGGTACTATAGCTATAAAAAATATCCACAACCTACATACATATTAATAAAATTAAACTATTAGTACCAACTAGTAAAATTCAAAAAAATAAACAAAAACAATTTGAGAATTATATGATATTTAACTCTACACATGACACTTGTGATGCATGTGACTTGTCCATCCTAGATGGACATTTCCCAACATTGCTTAGTCCCAAATCCTATATAAACATGAGAACATTAAAAATTTGAGGATGCCATAAAATAAATAAATGACTATGGTGATTTTATCATATGTGACACATACGTGTGTGTGGCATGCACCCAATGAACATGTTTCCTCTACTGCAACATCAATGATGGGGCTAGGCACTAATGCATCCATCGACGTAGAGGGTCTACTACTAGGAAGTAACAATTGAAAAAAAACATAAATAAAATATAGATATAAATACACATAATACAAAATAAATATAGATACACATAATGATGAAGAACATGAAGTGGGTTATGATACCTACCTCCTCCATGAAGCTATGTTGTCCACTAGGGTCTATAGGCCCATAGCATGTCTTCCCTCAACTCGAGGATCTGTGAGGTTCACATGGATGGATGATATGTCCAGGTTCACTGTAATATGTTGTGCATGTTGAACCTCCAACCCTTCGATCAATGTCACTAGCTGGCACGTCCTGCCTAGATAGTATAAAAAAGCTACAATGTTTCACTAGGCTACGAGTCATTGATGAAATGGCTAGATTTACCTATTGCAAGATATTTTCAACATGAGGATGTTGGGTAGGGGGTCAGGTCTTCACCAGGGGGGATGAGGACCTAACACATGGTCACGCTTGACATGCTCTTGGTGTTATGAGGACCCTAGACCCACCCCCTAGAAGTCTCCAATGTCAAATTAGTTGACATGCTTCCCAAAATAAACTCAACCCATAATTTTCTCAGAAAATATAAGGGCATATCCCTGTTATTGCAGGGGAATTTATCAAAAACCATATATCACCTATCCATCCAATTTTAACTAATCTGGGGATGGATGCATCAATCAATGTAGATGCATTTCTTTTTCAATGGTAGTTCTTGTCCAGTTCTAGGATCCCTAAAAATAGACAATAATTGTGGCTTTGAAATTCCTAGGTATTTCACTTGGTTTATGTCCAAACCAATGATGTAGTACTCGTACATTATTTCCATATAATAAAAAATGGAGTTCAATTTCTATTGGGAACTTGCAATGGAATTCAAAATGATGTCCAAAGAAGTGGCCAATGGGACTCTGCTAGGCTCTCTATTGTCCCTTAATTGTTCCTCAATTGTTCTTAATATAACCAACCCCTCATCAATTTATGTGTTTACATTGGGTCGTTGTGGTGGGTTGGGGTTTTGATCTTCTTGGTTTTATTTTGATCTATTTTCATTTTCTCGGGATTCAATTTTGTTATATATGTTGCAATTTAAAATCCATGGCATCCAAATTAGGTTGGTTTTTTAATTAAAATACAAAATTACAATTTTTTTAATTTAGATTCTTGGAAGCAAAAAACTGAATTGGAAATGAATAAATTTTGGTTAAAAAGAAGATAAATCAAACATACATGTACACAGTGGCAATATCATTCCTCCCTAGATCCTTTCTAGGTCCTCTATTCGGTCAATGAGAGTAGAAACGCGAGTGCAATTTGTGCACAATGACCACAAATACTCCCAGACTCTTTAAAAAATTTGTCAGTAGGAACACGCACACATTCCTATGAACTCACACATGTTCATAAGAATGTGCACATGTTCCTAAGAATGTGCATGCATTCTTAAGAACACATACACATTCTTGACACTAAACCTACGTGACAAGCTTCATGGCGGTTCGGGGCACCTCCAAACCTAAAGGATTAGGAACACGCACACATTCCTAAGAATGTGCACACATTTATGTGTGTGTTCTTTCATGTTGCATGGATTGCCACTTTTTTGGCCACAAACTTCATGCACTTACCCATATCTATTCTATAAATCCCCCCCCCCTCAACTTTTTCTTCCAATAGTTTAGCCAAGAAATAACAAGAATTATGCTAGATTTTACTAAGATTGAAGTGATTCCATGAAGGCTCTTATCCTTCATGTTAGTTATCTTATGCTTGTTCATAATACATAATTAATCAAAATAAAGTTTCATCACAAAATTTAACTCAAAATACCTTAGGATATGCATTCTAAATTACTAATTCTTGTGATAAGAATTGATGACAAAATGCCCATACCAAAGTGTGTTATTTTATCTCCATGGATTTTATTGTTGGATTACTAAGAGGGGGGGTGAATCAATAATAGATAAATTTAATCATTTTTCATCATAAAATGTAAGTGTTATATCAATGTAGCATTATCATCCAATAGTTGCAGAGTAAATAAATAATGAACACATGAGAAATCACACACATACATAGTACACCAGTGTTTTACATGAAAACCCAAAGTGGGAGAAAACCACATAATACTTTTTCTTATATGTCTTTAAGAATTACACTCATTAGAAGAAACAACTTCCTTCTTTTCCAGCTGCAACTAGAAGGAGGCTCCAAACCCCTAATTTCTCAGGCTACAACCTGAGGGAAGCTCCAAATCCCCAATTCTATGGATACAACCAGAAGGAGGCTACAACCCCCTATGTTCTTCAGCTACAACCACCTGTCCTTGCCCCATCCAACCACCCTGACATATTAATAGAATGATGGAACCATTGTCACACTATCACTATGAGATATATTGTTGTAAACCTATACCAATCAACCTGCACCAAACATAAACCATGCATCAACCTGTACCTCGACCTGTAATCAAGCTATACCATAAACAAGTGCATCAACCATGCATCGAACTGTACCACAAACTGTACCATCAATTAGTGCATCAACCATGCACCAAATATGTACCAATAATTCATCAAATACAAATAGACTATGACTCATCAAGATGTACCAACATCATCAACTATACACCTCATGTATGTGCCAACTCATCAACTACTTGTCTCATCCATGTACCCAACATGTACCTCAACAAAAATCCCTCATCAATTTCATCACCCAAATATGATTTGTAACTCTGTAATAGACCTAGTGTATATGATCACATACCTGCAAACCTTACTTAACTTTAACAACAAGAGACTAGCAATTTCATCAAGCTTTACTTTAGTCTCACATGACTAATTTTGGATTAGTCAAAAACCCTAACTTGAAATAATCATAACTATGTACCTGTAATGAATACAGATATTAAAATGGTACACAATGTTCTTCAATGTCTTTTATGCAATTCCTCCATATTTCACTACTTGGAACCTCTAAGAAAAAGATTTATAGCAAAAATGACATACCTTGTTGAATTCTGGCTTATTCTAGAGAGCGAACTTGTAGAGCATGCCCCACACATAATAGTTGTTGTATGGATCTGAAAATTGTACAAAGAATACTAAAGGCTATACTCTAACCAATAAATTTGGTCTTATAGAATTGGTTCTGTTATGAATAAGTTATGAGGTTTTTACCCGAAACACTTGTTTTAGACTAGTTTCAGGACTAGCCACAAACCCTATTTTCCACGGTGTGTAAATCCACAAATACAATGACCCACAAGATGAAATTTGGATCACATCTACTTGGATATGTTTCCTCAATGGCATCCCAATTTCAAAGTCTGAATCATTCTATAAAAATAGTTATTGTGAAAATGGTGAGATGACCTATAAATAACATACGTTATAAAGAATCATCAAAAGAATTTATCCTCCCTTGAATTTTGACCTTCTTTACTTCACCTTGCCTCTAAAATTCATCTTAGATATCCTTTGGTTACCTCAGTTGCTTGCAGATATTCAATATTCTCAAGTGTGATTAAAATGACAGAGCCTTGCCTCTTATTTATACTTTTATGTAGCTTCCTCAAGGGGTTACATTTTAACCATCTTAACCCACTTTCCTTATTTTAGGGTTAACCCACTTCTAACCACTTGTTACTTAGTAATTTCTCCATTAAATTTATTATTTAAATAATTTATTTTGTATTCACTTTGAATTATAGTACACTCATCACTTCACTTTATTATGTACCTTCTAAAATATCTTAAATCACTTTGACTACTTTGACCTTTTGGGGCTTCTAGATGACTCATGAGGGTTCTCCAACTTCACATGGCCATAAATATCTAATCGTGAGGAGTTATGTGACATTCCACATACCATTGGAAATGGCATGACATGTAATATCCATATAGAATAGTCTTTCCTGCAAATATATCAAAACTAATACCATTATCCATCAAACAACCTTGGGTCCATTACCCAAACCTGGGTTCTCCAACTTCTCATGACCATAACTCTCTAACAGTGAGACGTTATGTGATGTTCCACATACCAATGAAAATGGAATGACATGTACTATCCATATAGAATAGTATTACCTTCAAATATATTAAAACTCATACCATTATACATGAAAAAACCTTGGGTCCATTACCCAAACCTTTGTGCTATCGAAATTTGCTACCAGACTTTCTTGAACGGTTGACATCAATCACTAAGGGTTGGAATCAATCTACAATATCACTCTCCAATCATTGACATCACTGAAACCCAACAAGCCTTACCTAATTTCCATCAACCTAAGCCAATTTTCTGACAATCTCCCCCTTTGGCATTGATGGCAACACTTAGTCATGATAACATTCTTGCTTATACTCATCATCAATGTTTATATATCTCCTGCTTTGACATCAATGGAAAATGGTATCTCCCTTTGGGGTTTCTCTCGCTGACTAAACTCTCCTTGGGGTTTTCTCCCTCTATCTACATGCTTTTGATTTTTCATTGTGTTTATAAGCCTCTGATTACTCTCTCTCCTTTCACATGAATAATATCTCCCCCTTTGACAAAGGGTATCATTCTGAAGTCATATCGCTCATTATTTCCTTGTGACAATCACTCGCCTTGGAAACATGCCTCTATGCTCTCTCTCCAAGCATTTACCTTTGCATATGATAAATATCTCCCCCTTTGTCATCAATGGAAAAGGTATTTTTCCATCTGGGGATGCTCCCTCTAATAGAACTCTTTCTTAGGATACTCCCCCTGACTAAAATCTTCCTAAAAATGATCTTCCAACATCAATTGTCCTCTTTATGGTGCTTCCTCATGTAAATATAAGACATATAAGAGAAGAATTCAAAATCATTCATTTTGGAGTAGAAATTACTCTGAGTATCTAGCATTGATACTCAAAGTCTTGTCATGGAAGTGATTTTGTAAATATGTATGCCACTTGTTATTTTGTGCCCACATATTCAATTATGATGTTCTTCTTTGTAACCTATTCCCATAGAAAGTGATACTTTATTGGAATGTGCTTCATCTTGGAGTGCATCACCGGATTCTTTGAGATATTGATGGCACTTGTATTATCACAATAAATTGGAATGGGATCATCATACTCTACCTATATATATGTCAAAGTTTGTTTCATCCACATAACCTATGTACAACATCTTTCTATTGAAATATACTCTACCTCGACTGTAGATAAGGATATTGATGATTGTTTATTGCTTAGCCATGATACTAAACACTCACCCAAGTAGAATGCTGCTCCACTGGTGCTTCATTGGTCATCAATGCAACCTGCCCAACCTGCATCCATGTAGGCAATAATTGATATATCATTTCCTTTTGGATACCATAATCCAAACTCTTTTGTTCCTTTGAGATATCTGAAAAATCTTGTTTACTAATAATACATGTGATTCCTTTGGTGCTTCTTGAAATTGTGCCACATGCACAACTTCTTGCATTGCATCTAGTCTAGATGTTGTCACATATAGTAAGATACCAATCATTGACCTGTATTGCCTCTAGTTTGTAGACTTTGAATCATCATCTTTTCTAAACTTTCAACTTGTTTTCATAGGAGTGGTAATTAGTTTGCAATCTTCCATTCCGAACCTATTTAGAATTTCTCTGATATACTTAGTTTAAGAAATGAAAATTCCTTGGCTTCATTGACATATCCGAAGACCTAGAAAGAAGGATAATTCTCCAAGTAATGACATTTCAAATTCATTATGCATATCCTTTGCAAATTTCTGTCTTAACCTGTCATTAGTACTTCCAAAAACAATATCATCAACATAAATTTCAATTAATAAAATACTAACTTGAGTTACATTGATGTAGAGGTTGTTGTCTGCACTTCCCTTCCATAGTTCGTAGGGAGTTTTTTCATTGTTGTTTCTGACCATTACTCAGTTTTGAATGTGCACTGTTGTATGTACTTCATGTGTCCAAAAAATATCTGTCAATTTGGAATCCATTAGAATTGTTTGATCCATTTACTGTGTAATTATCATCCATTATGATAATGTTCCTTTGTCTCTGAATCACTCTCTGAACCAATATATGAATCCATGATCTTGTCCACTGTCATATATTTGTCCAAACCTGCTAAGTGTTCTTATGAATCCATGTATGTGCATACTATCCAAGACTCTACTATACACTGTCCATAATGTTGACCCATTTATCATTGTACTATCATGAAGTATTCACTACTACAACTGATTGTACTTCTACTAATTGATTGCTATGGATCTGTCTATTCAAACTCTGCAAGCTGCTTGAAGGATGGTTCTTTGGTCTATCACAACTATCGCATAGACTCCCCATGTCTAATATTCATGTTACTTGAGAGTCTTTAAGCCAGATGGCTCAGAAAAATTCCTGCTCTAATGTGTATTCATCATTATCTTCATTGGTAGATTCATCATCTCCCTGAGCTCTGACTTCTTTATTTATGTCTGTGGATTCATCTTTCACTACAATGCCTGAAATTACAATCTCTTGAACATGTTCCTTATTTACCTATCCTTCTTTTCTTTCAGTTATTTTCCAAACCTTTCTATATATAACATATTTTTTTTTCTCTGTATAATTTTCTTCATCTTGTTTTATTGCAATTATTGCGATCTCTGGGACCTGGTATTTGTTCACCTGTTCTTTGTGTTTTCTTATCCATAATTTATTATATCTGATATTAGTGTTCTCTTTCATGGAAGTATCGATCATGCTTCTACAATCACTAGCTATGTGTCCATAGTTATGACATTTGTAACATTCAATGTTATGTGGGGCCACATAGGCATTTTTTGCTTGAACATTTTTATAATCCTTGCAATATGCAACCTTATGTCCAAAATTAGTACAATAAAAACAATTATCATAAAATAAATTTGCATACCTGGGAGTGAATGATCTTCTTTGTGGTGTAGTCCTTCTGAAATTGTGCATTAACTGATCATGATCATGATTGAATCTTCTTTGTGTCTTGAACATGGATGGTCTTCTTGAAGATGTATCTTCAATAGTTTTCTTATATTATGGTTGACCATGATTCCTTCCTTTGAGTACTTCTACATAACTCTTTCTATTTTCTTCATTCTTCTTTTCTCGCAACCTAGAGTGCTTCTCTTCATTCTCTATAATTGATGTGGATGTTTCTGTCTCTTCAACGTTCTTTTTGAGATTGACGATTTTACTTCTCAATGTGACAACTTCTTCTTCAACCTTCTCAACCTCTTCTTATTTCTTCATTATCTGAGACTTCATGACTTCTTATTTTCTTTTCTCTTCTTCAAGATGAATTTTTAATGTGATTATTTATTCTTCAAGTATTTTCTCTTCTTGACCAAACTCTACCTCAAGCTTGTTTAGATCGTTAGTTCTTTCCTTAAGATGACTTGTCAATATATTCTCTCTCATTTCTGCTTCCTCCTTTTGTGTTGTTATGTTGGCTTCCAAATACTACTTTTGATATTCAATATTTTCTTTGATGTTTCTGGCTTCTTCTAGCTGAGTTCTTAAGTTCTCGATGACCTGTTGGAATTCTTCAAAAATGTGAACACTTTCCTTTTTGTTTTGTCATTTATTTCTTGAGTGACTTATTTTCTTCTCTTACTTCATCTAAAGAACTAATCAATTCTACTTCATAATTGTCTTCCTTTTCAATTAGTTTTTCTTTTTCATTTCCTTCATGGAATTATATTTCAATATGTCCATCTTTTTCACAATTAAAGAAAAACATCATACCTCTGGTGATTATGTACTTTTCACCTTCTAAATTTGTTTGAAATGGTGAACATAATTCTTATTGATTTGTATCTGCATCTTCTTTGGCATTTTTTGAATCTACGATGGGTGAAGAATACATGTCATGTAACTTATCCCAAAGTTCTTTTGTCGATGAACATTTACCAACATTTTCTCTTACCGGATTAGGTAATTCTTCCCAGATGAAATCCATTGCTACTTTTTTATTCTTTTTCAATTACTTCTTGGCTGCAGTCATTTCCCTTTTTGAACTATCATATCCTGTAACAACTGATAGCCAAATATAATGTCCATGTTCCCGTAAAAATACTTTTTTCCTTATGCTCCACATATCATACTTAAATCTATTCTGACCATTAAACATTCATACTACATTCTTATAATAATCCATGATCTCCTTCCAATGGTTAAATTGTTTCCTAAATGAACCAACTCTGAAACCAATTGTTGGATTACTAAGAGGGGGGTGAATTAGTAATAGAGCAATTTAATCATTTTTCACCATAAAATGCAAGCGTTATATCAATGTAGCATTATCATTCAATAGTTGTAGAGTAAATAAACAATGAACAAATGAGAAATTAGACACATACATAGTACACTAGTGTTTTACTTTGAAACCTAAAGTGGGAGAAAGACACATAACACTTTTTATTATATGTCTTTAATAATTACATTCACTGGAAGCACCAACTTCCTTTGTTTTCCAGCTGGAACTGGAAGGAGGCTCCAACCCCCTAATTTCTCAGGCTACAACCTGAGGGAATCTCCAAATCCTTAATTCTCTGGCTACAAATAGAAGGAGGCTACAACCCCTTATGTTATTTGGCTACAACCACTTGTCCTTGCCCCATCCAACTTCCCTGACGTATAAGTAGAATGATGGAACCACTTTCACACTATTACTATGAGATATACTGCTATAAACCTGTACCAATCAACCTACACCAAACATCAATCATGGATCAACATGTACCTCAACCTGTAATCAATATGTACCATAAACAAGTGCATCAACCATGCACCAACCTGTACCAAACAACCTGTACCATAAACAAGTGCATCAACCATGCACCAATCTGTACCACAAACTGTACCATCAATGGGTGCATCAACCATGGACCAAATATGTACCAATCATGCATCAAGTACACATAAACTATGACTCATCAATATGTACCAACATCATCAACTATACACATCATGTATGTGTAGAAATATATGAGGTCCTATGAGGCTGCCATCTAAGGTCTGTCCTTGACCATAGTATGGCTCTAAGTTTCAATTGTATGGCTGTCTTCTTTTGCTATTTTAGGACAAAAAACAATCATCCCACTTTCTGATCAATGTTTTACAGGTTAGGTGCTCTTTTAAGGTGCCCTTGCAAGTGTTTTCTTATCTCAATGTTAGCACATGCAATATAACTTAAAACACATAACACTACCTCTAGATCTTGAACTTTAAAATGTTGATATACACTTCTAAACATGCATAAAATTGACACAGGTATTTTTAGTCAACGTGACCCTCAATAAACCCCCCCTGGGAAAAACCAGTTTGGGATATATGTCTATATAATGATGATCAAAGAAAGAGATACAAAAAGTAATGAAATAAAATGAAACCTGTATACATAGCAATCTCCTCACGAGTCTTGCCACAAGAACCAAAAAGAGAAGTGCCCAAACTCTGGTGCACCCTCTTCCTTTGTTTCCCTCTGCACTGAACTGAAGTGCCCTAAATCATTAGTAAGCCAATGAATAAATCCCTCCATGGGAATTTCCTCTCCTGTGCTGCCTCTCCACTGAAACTTTCAGAGATCGAATCCTCCAAGAAGATCTGCTACCAGGTAGTTGCCAGTCCTCTCAACATGTGTTCCCTCCTCCAAGAAGAAATGATCACCATAAATAAAAAGAGACTAAAGATGGATATCTCTCACCGTGAAAGAATGTGCCCTCCCTCTAGCCTCCTCATGCATCAAACCTCATCTGAATCTGACAATTCCTCCTCTCCTAGTGAGAAACTGAACGATCCAAGTGCGCCCTCCTCTCTCAGATGTGCCCCTCCTCCATGAATATGCTCCTGAACAAGAAGATAATTCTAATACTCCATGGAAAGACTCTCCATTCAATCTCTAAGCCAACACAAGATCCTCCTCAAGCTCTCAAGCATTTTTCTCAAACCCTCATGAAGTGCGCCCTCCTTCTCCTCAAGATTTGTGCCCCTCTTCTCTTCTCCGGAACTCTCAAGTGAAGAATGAGTCTCCAAAAATACCTTTACCCTCTCTTTATCCTCTTTGAGCCAACCCTAAAAGATCAATGGCCTATATTAGATCTAGCCAAGTCTAATCAATGGGTGAGATCTCATCCTAAAATCTCACTAAGGAAACCCACTTTCCTTAGTTGTTTTATGTCTATTAATTCACCCACATTGTGAATTAATTGTCACTTTATGACTTAAGTGACATATTTCACTTTTGACTTAAAACTCCTAAGTCAAAGTGAAATTAGAATCATAAATTAAATTACAAGGGTAATAGTTTTCCCCCTTTGTGCTTAGAGACTCATAAGCACATGGGGACCACTTTCCAAGGTACCCAAATCTCAACACTCCCTCTTACTGAGGAAAGTTATCGTCACCATAAATATCATCTCTATAGTGGACATGGTTTCCTCCTGGCATATACTCGGTGAGTATGGTTGTACCCTGATCTCTGAAAGTGGACTTTGTCATAGATATACTCAATCTGTATGATCTATATATGGCACTGACTCTCCATCTATCCAATATCACCTAGATCTCGACATCACACTGAATATCTCCACCTTGGTCTCCCACAAAGGATTTCCTCCTACTCCTAGCCTCTCACCAAGAGTCTCTACTCTTGGCATCACACCAAGAGTCTCCCCCTCCTGGTCTCTCACCAAGAGTCATTAACTTGGCCTCTCGCCAAGTCACCTCCACTTGAAGTGGATCCAAAACCTGATCTTCTCATCTCAGAAGTTATGTGAGGCTCAAGCCTCTGTGGTGCCCTGTTGCTCCTCCTCATCAACCTTCGATGCACTGAAGGTGTAGCGCCAACTCTCTATCTAATCAACTAATCTAAAACTGTAGCTATAATGGGTGGACTAGTCACCCACTCTGAACATGTCCAGGGACACTGAGTCTAATCTCCCTCTGAAACATTGGTGTGCTTCAGTCAGGCATTATCAACTTGGTCTCCCCAACTAATGCTAGAAGGTGTAATAGTAGATAAAGTAGTAATGAATGCACACTCTCTCGCAAACTTCTCCTTGAACTATATCTCCTCTGCTGTCATTGCTAACACATCCTGCTTTTTCTTCTTCTTGGGACATTGTCCTGCATAGTGACCCATCTCTCCACAAGCAAAGCATATCACTATGCTCATGTCTCTCCTCTTCCCACTATTGATGCTTCTCTCTCCTCCCTATGGTGGGGCCCCAAAATTGGGACCCTACCAACATCCACAGTCGGTCTTCTTCTTGCCCTTTGTCCAAAGAGAAAGGTTCTCATCATCAGAAATTGTCTATTGTTGTTGCTGCTATTGTCCAAAAGCCTTGACTACAAGCCTAATATCCTCTTGGATGAAGTCATCCCACATCCTCTCCCATGTAGGCATAAAATCCCTGGCAACAATGCCTTGTACAAATGGACCCCACGGTTTGGTGAAGCTATTCATAGCTTGTGTTACCAAAGAGTTATGTTTCACAACCACTCCAATGGCTTCCAACTTGTCTCTGATCTGTGTGTATCTACCAAGGAATGAAGTAACCATCTCATCCTAGAGCATGTGAATGCCCCTGAGTCGGTCACGAAGAACCATCTTTCAGTTCTCATTATATCTCTCATACAACTTTCACAAATATGCCCACATCTCGTATGCACAAGTATTCCCAGTCAAGTGGGGAATAATGTGATCTCTCACAACATCACATATGATCCTCTTTTCCTTTTTGTTCTTCCTCCCAAATTATGCTACCAAGAAGGGAGAAGTGACAGGAATGGTAGGAGTAACTACCTCGACTATGTCCCATAGCTTGAGGTCCTCTAAGACAAATACCATCCTCTCCTTCCAAGGATACCAATTTCTAGCCCCAACTAGCCTGTCCTCAACACGCATATGAGATACTGGCATGTCCGCCAACTATCCTCACTCTGATGCTCCCAATGCAAAGGAACACCGCCTCACTCATGTCAACACATGTGTGAAAAGAGGCAAGCAAATCCACAACCTCAATCTTAATCAGTAGGTGTGAAAAGAGGTCATCTCTACAACCTCACTCTTGTCCATGCAGGTGTGAAATGAGGTTGTCCACAAGTGTCAAAAATCAGCCCAACAAATCCGCCCACAACTATCCACAAACACTGTAAACTAGCTATCCAAAATTTTCTTTGAGCTATGCAACTGACAATGAAGGAGAGGTACCTTGAGATCTGAAGTTTACCCACTATTTTGGACTGTAAACTTTCTTTCCAAAACAACCAACAAATATGATATAAAAACTTCTCCAATCTGCCCAATAAGTGCTTCAAAATCAGCAAGTCTAAGCCACCTTTGGCTCTAATACCATGTAGAAATATTTGAGGTCCTATGAGGCTACCATATAAGTTCTCTCCTTGAACTTAGTATGGCTCTAAGTGTCAACTGTATGGCTGTCTTATTTTGCTGTTTTAGGACAGCAAACAATCATCCCACTTTCTGCTCATTGTTTTACAGGTTAGGTGCCCTTGCAAGTGTTTTCTTATCTCAATGTTAGCACATGAAATATAACTTAAAACACATAACACTACCTCTAGATATTGAATTTGAAAATGTTGATCTACACTTCTAAACATGCATAAAATTGACATAGGTAATTTTGGTCAACATGACCCTGGATAAAATTCCCCCGTGGAAAACCAATTTGGGATATATGTCTATATAATGATGATCAAAGCAAGAGATACAACAAGTAATGAAATACAATGGAACCTGTATACATAGAAATCTCCTCACATGTCTTGCCACAAGAACCAGAAAGAGAAATGCCCAAACTGCGGTGTGCTCTCTTCCTTTGTTTCCCTCTGCACTGAACTAAAGTGCCCTATCTCATCGATAACTCAATGAAGAAATCCCTCCATAGGAATGTCCTCTCCTGTGCTGCCTCTCCATTGAAACTGTCAGATCTTGAATCCTCCAAGCAGATCTGCTACCAAGTAGTTGCCAGTCCTCTCAACATGTGTGCCATCCTCCAAGAAGAAATGATCACCATAAATAAACAAAGACTAAAGATGGATATCTCTCACCATGAAATCATGCGCCCTCCCTCTAGCCTCCTCATGCATTTGACCTCATCTGAATCTGACAAGTCCTCTTTTCCCAATGAGAAACTGAAGGATCCAAGTGCGCCCTCCTCTCTCAAACGTGCCCCTCCTCCATGAAAATGATCCTAACCAAGAAGATAATTCTACGACTCCATGGAAATACTCTCCATGGAAGCTCTAATCAAAAATAATCTCCTCCTCAAGCTCTCAAGGGTTTTTCTCAAACCCTCATGAAGTGCACCCTCCTTCTCCTTAATATTTGCACCCCTCTTCTCTTCTCCAAAACTCTCAAGTGAAGAATGAGTCTCCAAAAATACCTTTACCCTCTCTTTACCCTCTTTGAGCCAACCCTAAAAGATCAATGGCCTAGATTAGATCTAGCCAAGTCTAATCAATGGGTGAGATCTCATCCTAAAATCTCACTAAGGAA
>ML780911.1:871635-883199 GCA_009831015.1 Picea engelmannii
ATCAATAACTTTTATACTACAAATAGGTTCCCTTGAAATGCACCAAGTGAAAAAAATATGGACTTGTAAAGAATATTTGTCCTAAAAGTTGTGAAGGAGACATCCTTAGTGATGCTACAATGATGCTAAGAAAGTAGAGATATGGGGGAAATTCCTTACTAATATTGAGAATGGAATATTATGGTAGCAAGCAATTAGACACATTGAATAAGATAATAATGTATATGTAAAGTGAGGAAGACATTGATATAAATCCTCTTAGATCCCGTGAGGATCCACAATCACAAGTTAAGAGTGATAAACCCCTTCATGCCTTACATGTTTCAATAGACATGGAACTTAAGTATAAAGACAATATGAAAGGAATTATGGAACCCTCAAACCCATATCCCTTCCCAACTTTGGAAATTTATTCTCCTATAAGAGATGAGGAATGGTGAGGAGAGTTTGGAAACACAAAACAAGGTGAAGGCATGGGAATTATCCCATTATAGTCCACCTATGAAGGATTAGAAATTATTATAGATAGTAAAGAGTAGAGAGACTATAATTCAATTGAAATATTTGGTTCATCCTCATCCTCAAATAAATAAGAGTTCCCCTCCTCAAAATAAATATAACTTCATTCCTCCAGAAAAGTAGGAAGGACGAGATAGAGGAGGCCCCCAAAGGAGGGATGGAATTAGATGACAAGAATAATTTGCATACACCTATAGATAGGAAATATCATACATTGTACACAAGTAGAAGAAATGAAGGCAGATGAATAAGTTAGTAGGGGAAAGAAGAAGTCCATAAAATAGGCACTTAATGAAAATAATTCCTCAAAGTGGGATAAGAGATGATATCTGTATCCATAAGCATTAGGGAAATAGGGTCTCCCATGGAAAAAAAATACCCACAAAATTACAATCCATAAGTATAATTCATATGTCGTTTTTTTTCAGGAAACCACCATTGGTAGTAAATATGTTATATATAATCTTGTGAAAGTGCTAAAATTAGGGTATGTGTACCTCTGTATACTTTACCAGTCAAATCATTGGGAGGAGGGGGTCTCATACACTAATTTGGGGTCTGGCTTGGATGTTACCTTAAAAATAGATTATTATTATTATAATGGAATTTTGTAGAAAGATGCAAGGGTTAGATTAGGAGGACTAGTAGTGACCTAGAAGAAAACTTGCTAATTCAAGAAACACACATTTTGAGTCTACAATTGTATGTACTTTAAATGTCAATGAGTTGGGAAAGGACATTGATTTTGTCAATTTTTATGGGCTCTATTAGAATAGGAGGAAATATTGGATGTAGATCATGAATGTCATCTTTCTTCTTGGATAAATTTTAGGCAGAAAATATCTAAACCTAATACACTCTTTTTTTAGCAAAAATTGTTTGAAGATAAAAACACTGGTGGATATGGAAGATAGGGACCTGATCGCTACTTGGAGGAACTAAATAACATATAATACTACGATTTTAAAATAATATACATGTTTCTAGTCTCTAGTGTATATTTTAACCTTGTACAACATTTAATGCAAATAGATTTTAAGTAAAAGAACATAAAAGATACAATGGAAAATACACATTACACAGAGATTTTTCCCCTAGAAACCCAAACTGGGAAAACCATCATATTCTATATCCATTCATAGTAATACATTGTTTACAATACAATATACATATAGGAGCCAACGACATCCAAAACCCTAACCCAATGAATTGGATTAGTCAACAACCCTAATTCCTTAATCGAATATAGAAAAAATCGGAAAAAAACATGTGCCAAAAAACCACCCAACAATGGACATGAAAATCAAGGCAACATGAAAAACGAGGAAAAATGAGACATGTTTCCCGAGGCAAAAAAAAATTCTCGAGGGTGCTACCCCTGAACATCGAAGAAACATAGCAGACACTAGGGATAGTCATGCAAAGAATATAACACATACCCAACATTCTCCCACTTGTTGTTTTCTTTGCACGAAGGAGGTTACAAGGTTACATAGTCAACAATCTAGGGCAGCCATGCCCATGGATCCTCTACATAAAGAGAACTTCTTAGTGCTCACGTATTTTGTTAATAAATTTGTAACATTATTCAAAGTGTCCACCTTCATCAATAACATTTTATTTTCTTCAACCATGTCTTTCACAAAGTGATATTGAATATAAATATGTTTTTTCTTTGAATGATAAGTTGAGTTATTCACTAGAAAAATTTCACTCTAACTATCACAATCTATCCTTACATCTTTTTGTACAAACCCAATACCTGAAAAAAATATTTGTAAGCATACTACTTCCTTACTTGAATGAGTGGCTTCCATGTATTCATCTTCTATAGTTGAAAGTGGCACTACAACCTATATTTTTCTCATCCAATTGATTTCTCCTCCAAATAAGTTAAACACATACCCGCTTGTAGATATCCTACGATCCATATCTCCAGCCCAATCTGCATCCACAAAGTCATGTATGTCCAACACTTTGTCCAATCCTTGTCTTCCTTGGTTGCACAATCCATAGCTAGCAGTGCCAAGCAAATACCTGAACACCCTTTTTACTGTTGTCCAATGCTCCTTCAATGGTTTTGACATATACCTACTCAAAAATCCCATTGCATGTGCAATGTCTAGTCTAGTACAAATCTTGCATACATAAAAATTCCAACTACACTCGCATATGGAACACGAGACATGTCCTCCTGCTCTTCTGGTGTATTGGTACATTGATCCACATATAAATTTACACCAACGAGAATAGGGACCTTGACCGATTTATATTCCTGCATATTAAACCTCTCTGATATTGTCTCAACATATTTTCTTTGATTTAAGTAGAATTTCCTCTTTTTTCGATCTCTTTTAATTTCCATGATCAAAATGAAATTTGAAGCAACAAGATCCTTCATGTCAAATTTAGAGGATAACTGAGTTTTCACATCTTGGATAATCTCCTTGTTTTTTCCTATCAATAACATGTCATCCACATATACGACCAAATAAATTAAATGATCACTAATTAATTTAAATTACACACATTGATCCTCTTTGCTTCTTGTGAATCCAAGTCCCATCATATAAGTATCAAATTTTTGATACCACATCCTTGGTAATTTTTTTAAATCATACAGGGACTTTTTCATCTTGCATATCAACTCCTTTCCCTTCACAACAAAGCCTTTTGGTTGCTTCATATAGATTTCTTCTTCCATATCCCCATGTAGGAATTTTTTCTTCACATCCATCTTTTCTACTTCAAAATCAAATGCAGCAACAACATATAACATAAACTTAAAGAAGTTAACTTAGCAACAAGAGAAAAAATCTCACCAAAATCAACACCCTCAACCTAGGAATAACCCTTTGCTACTAATCGAGCTTTGTATTTCTCCACTTTTCCTTCTGCATTCAACTTCTTTTTAAATACCCATTTGTTTCCAATGGGATTTCTTCCAATCAAAAACTCCACTAGATCCCAAGCCTCATTCGTATCCAACGCTTCCATTTCTTCATGCATCCCCTTTTTATAGAGATTTCCATCCTATGAATCCACTGCCTCCCTGATAGTTCTAGGATCATCATCAATAATAGACAAAGAAAAATTTGAATGGAAATCAGATGGATTATACCTTTCTAGTAGGTTTCTTTATCGAATCGATCACCTCAATAATGGAGTATGAGGATCTTCTTCTTCTGATTCTTGTTCTTCTGTAGAGTTTGATTCATCATCCTTTAAATCAAACTCTATTTTCTCTGGTTCTTCCTTACTTGGTAGGACTTCTCATTTCACAACATCCTTCATTTCTCTAAATACCACATCTCATCTATACACAACCTTATTAATCTTTGGGTTCCAAATCTTATAACCTTTGAGACCATCTTTATACCCAATAAAGATACACTTTTGATCCTTCTTATCTAGATTACTCATGTTTTCCTTTGGAACATGAACATAGTCCTCACATACAAATACCTTGAGATGTGTGAGAGAAGGTTTCTTACCAGTCCATACCTCTTGTGGGGTCTTGTCATCCAATACTGATGTGGGTGATCCATTGACCAGGTAACATGCAATACCCAATGCCTCTACCTAGAATTCTTTCCCTAACTCAACACCATTGAGAATGCACCTTGATTTTTCCATCTACGTCATTTTCATCCTTTCTGCAACTCCATTTTTTTGAGGTTTATATGGATTAGTCATTTTCCTTTCTATACCACACATCTTATAGAATTATTCAAATTCATTCACGCGGAACTCTCCACCATTATCTGTTCTTAGCACCTTAATTCTTTTCTCTATTTGATTCTCAACAAGAGCCTTAAACTCTTTAAACATGTCAAAGACTTCAAATTTCTTCCTAAGGAAATATATCCAAGTATTCCTCAAGAATTCATCTATAAATGAGACATAGTACACATATTTTCCCAATTATGGAACTGACATAGGTCCAAACACATCACTGTGAACTAGTTGTAAGATTCTTTCTACCCACGTTGCACCAGAGGGGAATATTACCTGATGTTTCTTCCCATATACACAATGTTCACATAAATCAAAATCCAGAGAGAATTTAGACATACCTTCAACCATACCTTTACCATGTAGTAGTTTAAGACCCTTCTCTCTAATATGCCCCAGTCTTTGATGCCATAACATAAAATTTTCTCCAAAGACTCTAGGAGTTTTTTCTTCTTCAACTCCAATATCAGTAACAATGTAAATATTACACCCATCACTAATAGTGCTTCCTTGCAACTTATACAAAGTTACAAATCGAACTCCCTTCAACAACACCATTAATCCTCTAACCATCCTACAGGTTTCCTTTTCAAATATTGTTTTTACCCTTGCATCATCCATTTTTCTTACAAAAATCAAATTTTGGGCCAAACCCAGGATGTGCAGAACATTAGGTAGTGTTCTAATCCTTCCATCTATGAGCCTCAACTTGAATTTTCCTTTTCCTATGATTCTATTTGTTGAATAATCACCTAGGAAAACATTACCTCCATCATACCTTTCATATTCATAGAAACCACTCCCTGTGGAGAGTCATATGAAAGGATGCACCCGAGTCAACCAACCATGCATCATGATCTGCATGTGTGATTGAAGAAGCCAAGTACACATCCCCTCCTTCTTCCTTGGAGGTCTTTTATTCTATAGAAGGAGATTCTTCAGATCCCTTATGTTTCTCAACTTTGGATCTACACTACTTCTTGTAGTGCCCTTATTTTCCACATCTCCAAGATACCTTTACAAAAATTTTGGGAGACTTAGATCTTCCCCTAAACTTAGATCTCCCATTAGAGGACTTAGACCTATTACTTTCCTCGGAGCCTCCTCTTGTAAACAATGCATATGTGCTCTATTATTCCATGTTGTTCTGTCTCATCTCTTCCCACAACAAGGATGATACCACTTCATCAAACTTCAAGGTAGTTGTATTACTATCTATGGCCATAACCAGACTATCCCATGAGTCTGGTAAAGAGCACAATAAATTGATACACTTATCTTCATATGAAATTTTAATCTCAATAGATACTAACTGAATTACCACAGTATTGAAGGTTTTCAAATTATCTTTATCCAAGTGGATATCGGTGGCAACCCACCTTTTCCAACTAGCTCAAAACAATTTTCTGGCAATTTTGGCAATTTACTATTTTTTAGCAGTTTTAACTTCTGGGGCTATTTTGAGGGCCTAAATGAAGGTTTTTCAATATCAATCTTATCAATGATAGTTAAATTAATTATTGAGCCCCCAAAATCAATCTCCTTGATGATACCTTTCCAACAGGCTATCATACGCCTAAAACGGAGATTGTATAAAAAAATTACGACCCCGAGAAGTTGATGTACCAACTTACGCAAATGGGGCCCACATGACTTTTGGCGCTTCATCTCCTAGGGTTAGGTTTTTGGATGTATAGGGTTTTTGGCATTCTAGTTTATTATAAAAAGGCCTTTAGAGCCTCATTGTAATCATCTTCCTGTGAATGCGATTAGCCATCACATCTCTTCTAAGAGATAAGTTTCCACCATTCTAGCGAGCCTTTCACTCTTTATTTTTACAGTCTCTGTACATTTCTTTCATTAATAGAAATCATGTATTAATGTATCTATATGTTTATGGCTGCATATCTGACACATTTTTGTTATATTATTGGATATCCATGATATCTCTGTGCATTTATTTATTATATCTCCACTCTCATTTTGTGCCAAAAATAATCTGAATCATTGGTATCAGAGCAGGCCGCTCTTGATCGTTTTTCAGTGCATGTCCCCGATGAGGTTTGAGTATAGAAAGTTGGGTCTCGATCTTGTCTCTCTTGAATAAAATCACTCTCACACGCCCAAGAAACCCTCCATGGTGGAAGAAAATAAAAACTATGGAGCAGACGATCCTATCAGTATGTTTCTTGAGCAATCTCTCACGCGACAGAGGGACGAAATGATGGATAATTTTTCCCACATCCTTCAACACCTCCCGATAGCATCAGGAATATCTTCATCAAGCGACCACTTTGGAGGCACCTCTCCTTTTAAGGTATAGGTCAATTTTTATATTCCTATATTTGAAGGTCAGATAGATGCAGATGCCCTAGATAAATGGTTAAATCTGTTAGAAGGTTATTTCTCTGTTCACAATTTTTTCGATAGAGAAAGGATCATCTTCGCACTCCTTAAGAATATCCCCCATGTCAAACATTGGTGGGAAACTTACTGGGAGCATAGTTCCACATAGGATTCTGGAATACATGGGGTCGACCCCACTTGGGATTTTTTTTTGGATACGGTAAAGGAATAATATTACCCTATTGGAAACTATGAGGACCACTACATGAGATGGACCACATTGTGGCAAGAGAGGGACCAAGAAGTTATGGATTTAACCAATACCTTCCATACCTTGAACACAAATCTAGGTATCAAATAATCTGAACGACATTTCATTCTGAAATACCGTGGGGTTGTACACAGATAGATCCAAACTAAAATGGATTTTCTGGAAATCTCATCACTCGGTGATGCTTATCGATATGTTGTTAAAATCGAGCTGAAATTTAAGCACCAGAACAAATGGGAGTTTGGGTTTGAAAGTCCACAACAACTAAAGTATGATAAATACATCTTGAACAAACAACTTCTTAAAAACTAGTCTAATCCATAGGAAAAGAAGGGTCACGGGAAGACGAAGAAGGACACCGTAAAATGGTGTGATTTCCACAAAATCCCCTGGAACAACATCGATGAATGTCACTCAAAACATTCATTGGTGGCTGAGATCAAAGACAAGGAGCCAAACCCTGATTCAGAATCTAATTATGAAAATATTGGTAAAATACAAATCATTGACACAGACCCCACTTCTATTGTCGTGACTGCAGCAATTCAACCAGACGAACCAACTGATCCTGAAGAGGGGGAGCACCTTTTTCATTCACATATGTGGGTGAAGGGGACCTCACTACATTTTATTGTTGATAGCGGAAGTCAGAAGAACCTCATCTCATCAGATCTTGCCAAACAGTTGGGATTGTTGACAATACCACACCCGCAACCATACAACATTGGGTGGCTTCGCCAAGGATGAGATCTTCGTGTCAGACAACAATGTCGTTTGTCATACGGCATCCATCCCTTCAAGGATGAGGTGCTATGTGATGTTTCTGCACTTGATGTCTATGGTGTTCTCTTGGGCCACCTATATATGTGGAAGGGCTATGCTATTTATGATTCTCGACCCCGTAGTGTCATTGTTACTTTGGGGGGTCACCTCTACATAATACCAGAGGTAGTTCTGACTATTGTTACACATAAAAATTGCCACAAGGTAGTATCTCATACTGCAAATTTCAACTTCTTCACAATCTGTTCAAAAGGGGAATAAAAGGACACTGCAACAACTACAACCTCGCCCAAATCCCCTTCTATCCAACAGAAGTAGGTAGACAAGGTTGCAGCAAAGAACAAATATTCCTTTTGCACATCATCCTCTCATGTAGCTTGAATTGTTGAACAACCTCACCCTCAACAGGTTTGTGACAAACTTCCACAAACTTAGCAGTGTGACGTCTCCAGCAAGGCAAACAACTCACCAAGATACAAATTCAGCAAACACTTTTCCCTCTCCCTCGAAAACTCAAAGAAATGGAGACCATTTATTCCTAAGGAGGGAGGATTGATCCAGGTGGGTATCGGTGGCCACCCACCTTTTCCAACTGGTTCAAAATAGTTTTCTGGCAATTTTGGCAATTTACTATTTTTAGCAGTTTTAACTTTCATGGCTATTTTGAGGCCCTAAATGAAGGTTTTTCGAGATGAATATTCTCAATAATAGCCAAAGGCATGGTTGAGCCAACAAAATGAATCTCCTCTGTGATACCTTTCCAATGGGATATCATATGCCTAAAATAGAGATCGTATGCAAAAGTTACGACCCAGAGAAGTTGATGTACCAACTTACCCAAATAGGGCCCACATGAATTTTGGTGCTTCATCTCCTAGGGTTAGGTTTTTGGATTTCTAGGGTTTTTGGCATTCCGTTTTATTGTAAAAATGCCTTCAGAGCCTCATTTTAATCATCTTCTTGCAAATGCGAGTAGCCGTCACATCTCTTCTTAGAGATAAGATGCCACCATTCTAGCGAGTCTTTCACTCTGTATTTTTACAGTCTCTGTACATTTATTTCATTAATAGAAATTGTGTATTACTACATCTTTGTGTTTATGGTTGCATCTCTGATACATTTATGTTACATTATTGGATGTCAGTGATATCTCTGTGCATTTCTTTATTATATCTCCGCTCTCATTTTGTGCCGAAAATAATCCAGATCAACTCTGCCTTCGAGTCTTCATCTCTCATCATCAGGTTATACAACTTATTTCTCAGGAATAGTTTAATTACTAGGGACTTAGACTGATACAACTTCCCCAACTTATCCATAAATATTTGGCTATAGCTTCCTCTGACACATTCAATAATACTGAATATGAGAGACACAATTAGATAGTTCTCTTCACCTTCTGATCCAACTTTTTCTAGTCATATCATGAAGTTCCTATAGGTGCAGTACCTGGATCCACCGCGATCCACTGATATCTATCCACCAACATATATTCCATCTTGAGCTTCCACAACTCTAAACTTTTCTCATTAAACTTCTCGATCTCCATTTTCGAATTTCTCACCATTTCTCTTCACCTGAAGAATCAATACCGCAGATCTCCCACTGTAACAAGGCTTATCACAGTCCCGAGACAAACCCTTGACCACAAAGGTGTCCCCCTGAAGCCAGCATATCTCTGATACCAAATGTAGATTTTAACCTTGTACAATGTTTACTGCAAACAAATTTTTAGTAAAAGAACAAAAAATATACAATGGAAAATACACATTACACAGATATTTTTCCCCTGGAAACCCAAACCCAGAAAACCAACAGATTCTATATTCATTCATAGTAATATATTGTTTAAAATAAAATATACATATAGGATCCAACGACATCCAAAACCCTAACCTAATGACCTGGATTAGTCAACAAACCTAATTCCTTAAAACGAAATAGAAAACCATCGACAAAAATCATGTGCCAAAAAACTTCCAACAATGGAAACGAAAATTGAGGTGACACGAAAATTGAGGAAAAAATGTGACATGTTTCCCGAGGAAAAAACATTTCTCAGGGGAGTTTCCCCCAAACCCCTATGTGCCTGGAAAAATGTAGTAGACACTAGGGATAGTCATGAAAAGAATATAACAAATACCAAATAGTTTCCCTGAAACCTGGAACCTCTTGAGGGGTCCTAAATCCCTTTAACTCAACAGTAGGAACCAAACCTGCCACTGAGGCCCAATTAGAATCTGCAGCATTTGATAGTGGAATGGTTCTCCATATATTGTGATCTAGACAAATAATCGATGGGATTTACGTAGTTATTTACATGATATCTTCTTGTGAAAAATCCTCCTTCAGTTTGAACGTTATCCTTTCTGTATTTTCTCTTTTAGGTGGGTATGATAAAAGATAGGTGCTGGTATAAACCATCCCGATAACAGGAAAGGGGAAGACTTGACTAGTTAAGAAGGATGAGATCAGGATAACCTCCATGCTCAAGCATGAAGATAAATATTTTCACACCTATGATAGGCCTAGTACTAATGCATCAACTTGATGGTATTTCAATTATTGACTGAGATACAATTATCAAAAGAAAACATACATGCAATAAAATGACGTCCAAAAAATTAGTTTCCTTAGATCTAATCACTAATCACACATTAACACAATGATTTTCTTTCCATCATTAGAGATAAGAATTATAAAAAATATTGAATCATCTTACAATTCATGAGATAAAGTCATAAGTAGTTCCACCTTATGATCCAATCACACATGCCTTTGATGAAAAACAAAAACTTGTCTCTGATCCTAAATAAGACTTCTCAATTAAGGTAGTTATGGAATAGTTCTTTACAATTCCAAAAATGAGGGTCTTTGCAAAAACCATCGACCCTTTCTAATAGGTCGATCCTCTTATTTAAAACAAATTATTAACTAAAAATAACTATCAAAAGTGAAATCTAAGTAAAAAAAAACATCGCCCCATTGCACTTTCATATCTTAGTCTTCTAAGAGTCATAAAATGGTTTCACTTGAGTGGTTGACTCTTCTCATACTCTAACCATTTGACGAATATTTTCTCATATGTGTTTTCATACGGGAATCTATGTTGGTCTATCGAGCCCGAAAGGATCTCCTTTATCTCCACTGCCCATGCTCGATACTAGACTACTTTAACACTTAATTGTTGTAAGAATATCTGAGCCTTGATCGGGGGCTCCATAAATTGTTGTACTTGACATGGCATCATGTTCTCCACCTTTGCTATCTCCACAATCCACGATGAGCCTTTTTATGCATGTAATTTGACTATGTCATACAAGTCCACAAAGTCCTCGGTGTTAAGGTTTAAGCTATTATTAGAGTTATTTGCATTTCAATAGATAAAAATAGCATAAGATAAGATCACTAAGAAATACACAATCACAAGAGACACATCATTTATCCTAGGAAACCCTCATGGGGGAGAAAACCTAGCAAAGCTTCCTTATTATAGATAGCCAGTACAATGCCAAGAGATAACTCAAACAAATACAAAAAGTCCTCTCCCAAGAATGTGCCTCTCTCTCTCTCTCTCTCTCTCTCTCTCTCTCTCTCTCTCAATCTCTCTCTCTTGTCTCCAACTACAGATTCGAAACTTGTCTCTCAATGAACATGTGAGTGTGTCTAACTAAGGCATTAGCCTCCTTATTTATGCAACAATGACACGTGTGGAGGTGTCTTTTCACTGGCAGGGTCGACGTCTCCTTCTGGGTGGTTATAACCACCTTTAGTATATTCTGGGACCTCTTTAATATATTCTGGGGATGAATTCTTCTTTTTCCTATTACAATTATATTTTGACCAATCTGCAAAAGGGGATTTGGTCCTTTACAATAACCAACATGATCAATCCGCAATGGGGATTGAT
>ML780911.1:898415-919045 GCA_009831015.1 Picea engelmannii
TGGTGTTCATCAAGTACATCAACGATCCAATGATCTGTCTATATGGCATGGCATCAATTCATTCTGACAAAGTGTCAACCAACAGCTTCAACTTCATTTCCATGGGTGTATTCATGGACTTGAACTCTAACATGTTGAATCTCTTCAATATTTTGACTACATACTTCCCTTGGTTCAGGAAGATCCTCTCTAGACTCTGTCATACCTCAAGACCTAAGAGATAATGCATTAGGCCAAGGTCTTTCATCTCAAATTCTGAGGCGAGCCTCTTCTTACATTTAGTGACAAGCTTTTCTTCTCCAGTTAAGAATAATTCATCCACATACAACAATAATATCACTGGATCATCGTTCATAACCTTGAAGTAAAGGTTAGAATCTACTTTACTCTTGGTAAAGCCCAAGCTCGTCAGGAAACTGTCTATCCAGCCATACCAAGATCTAGGAGCTTGCTTCAATCCATACAGAGCCTTCTTCAGCTTGCAGACATCAGACTTCTTGTCTTGAACTTCAAGTCCTTGAGGTTTCTCTATATACACTTCTTCTTTGATGACACCTTTTAGGAAAGTTGTCTTTACGTCCATTTGGTGTAACTTCCACTTCATCTTAGCTGCAAGGGCTGTGATGGTTCTGATTGAAGTGTATCTAGATATAGGAGAGAATGTATCTTCATAGTCAATGCCTTCCTTTTGAGAAAAGACACAATCGACAAATATTGTTTTATACTTCTCAATACTTCCATCAACAACATGTTTTATTTTGAAGAACCATTTGGAAGATACCACATCCTTGCTCTTCAGTCTGGGAACTATTTCCCATACATCGTTCTTTATTATGGATTGGTATTCTTATGTCATGGCATCTTCCCATTCTTTCTTCTGAATGGCTTCTTCAAAGCAAGTAAGGTCTTTCTCTAGGAGATCACACATCAAAGCCATATAACTAGAGAATGGCTTAGGTCTCTTCACCTGTCTCGTGGTTCCTTCCGAAACACCATACTTCTCTCCATATTGAATAAGATCTCTTTCCCAAGAAGGATTTATTTTATGGGAGATCGTCATATGAGGAGGTTCTTGAAATTATACTATGTCATGATCTTCTAGAATTTCCTCATCAGGGGAATTTACAACTTCCCTCACTGGTTCTGCAACTCTGGGAACCTCCCTCACTGATTCTACAATTCCGGGGATTATGGGTTCCTCTTCATATACTTCTTCAAGTTGGCATCTTCTCTATTTCTTGAGCATTGAATCTTCATCGAAAGGTCACATCCCTACTGATATCAATGTGATGGTGACCTGGTATATAAATCCTGAAGGCCTTGGAGGCCTCACAATATCCCACAAATATTCCCTTCTTTCTAGAGGGTTCTAGCTTGTTTTTCTTCTCTTTCGGAATATGTATAAATACTAGGCAGCCAAATATTTTGAGATGTCTTACCTCTGGTTTCTTTCCAGTGAACATCTCTACTAGGGTCTTGAACCCAAGTGCATTATGGGACAATTGGTTTTACACATATATAGTTGTCATTGTTGCTTCCGCCCATAAGCACACTGGAATATCTTGATCATGGATCATGGTCTTCATGGATTCCACTATGGTTACATTCTTCCTTTCAGCTACAATGTTTTGTTGAGGATTATAGGGAGTAGTGAGTTCCCTCTTGATCCCAACATCTTTGCAGAAGTTCACAAACTCTTTTGACGTGTATTCTCCTCCATTATCTGACCTGAGTATCTTGATATTTCTTTCAGAAATATTCTCTATCAAGGCTTTGACTTCCTTGTATTTTCCACTAATGAAGGACAATGGAATTGGGCCACACTCATCTGAATGAATGAGTTCTAGGACTCCTTCTGCTTTGTTGTCTCTCTTCGGAAAACGGTTCTTGATGTTCTTCCTTTGTGCACACCCATTTCAGACGTCTTCATGGTCAACCTTGAGTTCTGGTAGACCTTTGAAAACTTTGCATACGTATGGTAGCTCCTTATAGTTGATGTTAGCTAATATTCTATGCCAAAGTTCACATGGATTCTCAATGGCATGGGTCATGAAATCTTCTGAGTGACCCTTTAGCTTATACAAGCCACCTTCTTCTTTTCACCTGGAACAAGGTCAACAAAACAACAAGCAAGAGTAATATCCTTTTGATAATATAAAGCAATAGCACAAACAATCATCATAGTAGTTCCTTTAGAGCTTATCACTTGTAACTTGTCTGAAGAAAAGATTAAAGATAAGGAATACAATACGATATGAGGTCAACACACTCATAGTGTTGTGATCAAACATTCCTCCATGGCAACCTGGAACTAACACACAAGGTTTCTTCTGGGACCTGGAGCCTTGTCCTCAAGAATGAGTGATTGCTTTTCTTCTAAGTCTCCTTCACTCAAGATGATAATTTCTTTCTTCAACCTATCTTATGTACTGAGACAATACGCTATCTTGACAGAAGTTTGGGTTAGAGGATAAGATCTATGTTCTCAAATTTTAATCCATCTAATACCTTGACTCAGATTTTGATCAAAGGTTAGAATGATGGTCATAGATACAACATGAAACACTGATCAAAATAATGTCATAACAGATAGATGCATATCAGAATAATCACACCTGGGTTGCATCATTCCTATGAATGTGTTGGATCTTGAGATCCTTATGGATCTATGGAAAGAGATCCCTTCTCCTGGAAATACCCTTTAAATCTTTAATCGTTTAAACATGTGTGAGTACATACCTCTGATGAGATTTGTAGGTAGAAGCACGGTCTGGTAACATCGGTAATGATCACCAACTCTTAAAAACTTCAAGGGTGACTACAACTAGTACTACGGCTGCAACTGCAACTGTTACTACTACTGCAACTGGTTCTGAGACTACTAACTACAACTTAGAGTTTTATGAGGAAACCCTAATTTTTCAAACTTCAAATTTTGAAATTCTGTTCCAGGGGATAGATGCGCTGATTTGAGGTGAGTAAGCTGGTGCAGTCAGATTTTTGAAAATCCAACTTTTACCCCTCCAAACTTGATCTGCGGATTTATGGACTGGTTCTTATGGTTTTCTGGTGCTTCTGGTACTATGGTACTTCTGGTACTTCTGGTACTCTGGTTTTCTGGTTTTCTCGTACTTTGTGAAAACTAGGGTTTCACTTTCTGAGAGATCTAGCCACTGAAAAGTTGTGCTAAGGATGCCAAAGTGATCATTGAGGAAGGGCGCACTTTTCTATATGGTTTTATGGCTGAAATACTTCACCAAAAAATACATAATTTGCATGTACGAAAATAGTGACGATTTTCACTTTCTCCTGTGAAAGATACTCTCTTCAACTTAGCTCTGATACCATGTTAAGGTTTAAGCTATTATTAGAGTTCTTTGCCTTTCAATAGATAAAAATAGCATAAGATAGGATCACTGAGAAATACACAATCACAAGAGACACATCATTTATCCCGAGAAACCCTCATAGGGGAGAAAACCCATCAAAACTTCCTTATTATAGAAATCCAATAAAATGCCAAGATATAACTCAAACAAATACAGAAAGTCATCTCCAAAGAATGCATCTCTCTCTCTCTCTCTCTCTCTCTCTCTCTCTCTCTCTCTCTCTCTCTCTCTCTCTCTTCTCCAACTGCAACTCCAAAACTTGTCTCTCAATGAACAAGTGAGTGTGTCTAACTGAGGCGCTAGCCTCCTTATTTATACAACACTGGAATGTGTGGAGGTGTCTTTTCACTAGCAGGGCTAGCTTCTCCTTCTGGGTGGTTATAACCACCTTTACTATATTCCGGGGCCGACTTCTTCTTCTTCCTATTACAATTATATTTTGACCAATCTGCAAAAGGGGATTTGTTCCTTTACAATAACTAACATGATCAATCTGCAATGGGGATTGATCCAATGAATAATATATCAATAATAATTAGAATACACTTTGCAGTTATATTATTTCAACACTCCCCCTTAACAAGAAGGGTATTATATAACAACATTAGGTGAGAGAGAGGACTACATCATCAACAACATCATGAGGACAACATCATCAATATCATCTTGGAACGCTGACTGGCATATCTATAAATCATCAAAATTTTTCTGATCGAAAACATCGTCATTCTCAAAGGAATGAAATCATCATATGCATCAATATGGATTAGTATAAAACTAATACATCATCTTCACAACACGAGGTTGGCTCATCATCACAATAATGGACTGGCTTTATGTCACAACTCTCAAGCTAGAAGCATAGTACTTGTCTTGCTTTACGTCACAACAATCAATATGGAAGAAAGATACTCATCTTGCTTTACGTCACAACAATCAAGATAGAAGCTAGATACTAGATTGGCTTTACATCACAACCATCTATTGGAGTTACTTCACACACACCTAGGATTTATTTTTCCTAAGGTTTTTACTTGTTTATTAGTCATAATTAGTCATTATCCAGTCTCCTATATTTTAGGGGAGAATATTCCACCTAGAGAATATTCTCTTTCATTTAACACTTCAGTTTGACTAGTTGAGTTGAGTTTAGATGTTGCATTGGTTTTGTCACCATGCAACATTGGGATCATCACCAACTCACTACTCTTTGTTCAGTCAGTTAACTGAAGACTTGAGGCTTTGATGGTTTGTCTTAATTTGGAAACATTTCCTTAGGAGATAAGGGAGCCACATATCAATGGCATGCAGAATAGCCAACATTTCCTTTTCATAGATGGGTTTGCCTAGATTCCTTTCAAATAGTTTCTTGTTGGTGAAGGCCAAAGGTTGACCCTCTTTCATAAGGACAACACCGATTCCTTTCCCTGAGGCATCACATTCCAACACAAAGGTCTTTGTGAAATCAAGAAGGGCCAGAACCGGAGTGGTGCACATGGCCATCTACAAGGTTTGGAAATCTTAAGTAGTGGTTGGAGTCCAAGTGAAAGAGTTCTTTTTTAGGAGGTAAGTGAGAGGTGATTCAATCTTTCCATGATTCTTAACAAACTTATGATAATACACTATTAAGCCCAGAAATCCACACAAGATTTTGAGAGTATTTGGGTGCGTCCAGCCTTGCATAGCTTCAATCTTTTTCAGATCCACCCTGACGCCATCCTTGCCAACCATATGACCCAAGTATTCTACTTCTGAGGCACCGAAAGAACATTTAGATAGTTTTAGGAAAAGTTGGTGCTGAGAGAGTAGATGGAGAAATCGATCCACATGAGTAAAATGGTTTGTCCAGGTTTTTCTATAGATGAGGATATCATCAAAGAAAACTAAGACAAAATGACAGAGAAAGGGATGGAAGACATGATTCATGAGGCTTTGGAAGGTGGAGGGGGAATTACACAAGCCAAAGAGCATGACCAAAAACTCAGAGTGACCCTCATGAGTTCAAAAGGCCATCTTGGGAATGTCTTCCTCCTTCATACGTATCTAGTGATAGCCCAAGCGAAGATCAAGTTTAGTAAAGAATTGGGCGCTACTCAATTCATCTAGGAGGTCATCAATGACAGGAATGGGAAATTTGTCTTTAATGGTCAGTTTGTTGAGGGCATGGAAGTCAGGACACATTCTCCAAGAACCTTCTTTCTTCAGGACCATGACTATAAGAGAAGAGTAAGGGCTCGTACTAGGGCGGATAATGCCTACATTAAGGAGTTCCTAGAGCATTTTATCAATTTCATTTTTTTGTGAAAAGGGGTGGCGATACAGATGGATATTTGGAGGAAGGATTCCGAGTACAAGGGGAATGAAATGATCATGAACACCACGGAAAGGAGGGAGTCCTTGGGGAGTGGAAAATTCCATTTGATGTTTAGAAAGGAGGGCTTGGAGGTCTTACGACACCAGGGGTGTCTATGTTGCTTGTATGGCATGGAGTTGGGAAATGACACTAGAATGACCTTTTTTCAGAAGCTTTTCCATGCGATGGGAACTAATGAGATCAGGTGAACCAACAGTGATGCCTTGGAATTTATATTCGTGGCCTTCCTAGTCGAATTGCATGGTTAATTCCTTAAAATCCTTGAGAATGGGACCCAAAGTCCTTAGCCAGTCTGCACCCAACACAATGTCACAACTGCTCATGTCAATAGCAAACATATGGGATTTTATGTGGTAGTCACTGATTTGGAGATGCACATTTTCACAACGTCCTTGACATTTCATGGAACCACCATTGGCAATCATGATTTGGAAATTGTAGACGACATGGATGTAGCAATGAGTTTCTTGGGCAATGTGGCGATGAATAAAATTATGGGTGCTTCCACTATCAACCAGAATGATGACCTTCCAATGCTTGATGTAACTGATTAACTTGAGGGTTTGGGGGGAAGAGAATCCAGTGAGAGAATTGAGGGAAATGATCGGTTCCACTTCTGGAGGGTCTGAGGGAGGGGTTCTGTCAGTTATTTCAGGTGACTTAGACACAAGGGGAGTTTCAACATCCTCTTCTGAAATATCCTCAGAGATGGCCATAAAATGCTTTTTTTTCCTTACACTTGTGGCCCAGGAAATATTTGTCATCACAATTATAACAAAGGCCTTTGAGTTGGCGTTCAATCATTTCATCCCTAGTCAATTTTTGGATCTTTAATGGGGTGGAGGGAGTAGTGGGATTTATGGGTTTAGGGTGAGGGATAAAGGAGGGTTTATAGTTTTGAGAGGATACAACTTGTTGTGCTTCTTTAGCTTTTTCAGTAGCCTCCACCCAACTTGAAGGTCGAGCCATGAGGACATGGGCTCGAATCTCATCCTTGATGCCACTGATAAAACACCCTCGAAAGAAAGCATCAGTCATGCCCTCTGTTCGAAAAGCCAGGTGCTCAAAGGAAGCTATGAAGTCTTCTACTATTCTTGATTGTTTCAACTTTGTCAAATGGCCCAAATGGTTGGTGTCAGTGTCAAAGCGTTCATAAAGCTCAGTCACAAATTGGGTCCAAGCAATATACCCTTGATGGGAAGTTTTTCTCCATTGCCACCATTGCCAACGTTCTTGATCTATATGGATAACATGAGACCAGAGTTTGGCCAAGTGATATGTAATTCCGTATAAATAGAAATAATGTTCCATTTGGGTTACCCAACTAGTGGGGTCCAAGCCATCAAATTTGGTCACATCCACCCGTGGAAGGCGTAGGTCACGTTGAAAGTGATGGTGCTGAAAGGTATGGGAATAGGAGGAATGTTCACCTTCAGTCTTTGGAGGTGTGTTAGAGAAAGGGTCATCTGTAGGGATCTTCAGTGTGGTGCAGAGTGATACAAAGATAGATTCAAGCTGGGTGGTCAGTTCTTGTTTGACTTCCTCCATTGAGGACTACATGGTTGTATTTATGGTTGTATTGATGGATGTATCTATGGAGGAAACATTGGCACTGAGTTGTTTCACTTCTTTTTGGGTCTCGAGGAGACCATATTGCAAGGTGTTGAAGCGATCTTCTAGGTCTTGGCTATGGGTATGGGCCATGAGGATGGGTGAACTGAAAAGGGGCGGGTGGGGTCAAAAATTTTGCCGAAAAATGATATGGATAAATGTGATAAGGGCGAAGAGATGAATCCAATGGAATGGGTCTCAAATAATGGTGAAAGTTATACTCTATTCAAAAGAATAATACAACAATGAAATCCCCAAATGCTTAACCAGCAAGAAAAGTGTAGTGATTTGGCAACCCAAACACAGTTGCGCAGCAACAGATCTTGTCTGTTTTAATTTGTTTATGTTTCTATCCCATAAGGGTTAGGTATTCAAGGGCTCTATAAACAAGGGTTTTCCCTGTGCTATAGCTCTCTAATATATGTTTGGGGTCCAACAATAGTACTTGGCCTAATATCTCAGGGCATTAACTAAGGAGGATAGACTGTACCCTTAGTCGTACTACCCGACTACCCAGGTACTAGAGAGTATCTTCCTGAGTGTTGTTCTCGGTGGAACTATAGAAGTCTGGCGACTGGTCGGTTTATCTAAAGAGGGCTTCAGGAAATCTAGGTCGATCCGTACACAGGTGTTGTCTAATGCGCTACCACTCGAAGGGGTACCAACAAGGGTTACAAGGGTGGCCAATAGATGTGCGCTTAAGAACTACTTGTATTTCTTGCATGTATGAATCCCTCAAACGTGGTTTTATGCACGTAACGATATATCTCTGTGGCTTAAAGATGTCGGAATACATCTCTACCCTGAAAATAAAATCCCACAATTTCTGCTAAGGAAAGTGCTCTGATACCACTTGTAATATACCAGATATAAAAAGTATGCAGAACATAAATAAAATGCTAGAAATGGTAGCATAACAATAATATAACCATCATAATATCCACAATAACACAAAAATGATATAAGAAAAACAACAGAAACAACACTTTGATTCAGAAAGAAATGTTCACGGGCCTCTTCGAGGGGGAAATCTCCAGTTGAGCAGCGCTCTGTTACAATAATCTCCAAGATAGGGTTTTCATACCCTCGACCCTTATTAATACTAAATATGTCTATCAAGAGAAGCATCTAGAGGAAGATCCTTCTAGAAGAGAAAGCTTATATTAGATCTTCTTCAATCCGCCTTATTCTATTTTATTGAAAGGCCTTATTAACATTAACCTTTATTACATTCGAATATATTTCTCTACCTATGTGCGGGTTAGGACCCTAACAGATGAACACATATAAATTATAACCAATGAATTCATAGACTTGGATACATACTTCTGAAGCTTTGTTAAACCCAGTTTTTGGTAATAAAAAGAGGAAGTCCAGTTCTCGAGTTGCTCGCTCTGCTCCTTTGAATGTTCTAGAATTCACTTACGTGCATAATGAATTTTTTCACAATGGTTCTAGAGATTTTAAACAGGGAAGATCTTACTGTGTCACATCATCCATTCAATTCGGGTTATGAGTGAAATTTCAATAAATCTATCGCTGAATATTTAGAGGAGTTTGAACTTAAATTCATCGTGGGTTGATGACAGAGGTGCGGGTGGTAATGTGGTCTATCGGTGATTTCAAAATTCCGTTGTCTAATCAGCACATGGGGTAGAAACTAATGCGATATCGGGCATTAACTAGTTCCTTAAATGTCGAAAATTCGATCATATCTAATGCCACAAACATCCCATCATTTCTCTCTTTTAGTTGGTGGATCAGGGGTCAGGATTGTGCTGTGAACATTTTTTCGTTGATATCCTCCTGGAAAAGCGTCGATGCCGATCGATATTACCATACAGTGCTGACGTGAAAATGCCAAATTGGAGGTGTGACTAGGATCCAAGGAACCAAAAATGACTCGAGATGGAACTAGACCGTACGACCCTCTTACCTGGTAAAGACCCATGGATTTCGAGACCAGTGACTTAATTTTTTTGTGTTAATCAAATTTAGGACTTTCTTTTAAGCCATCCATTCTAAAACCAAATCCTAACACTCCAACGTCGAAAAGTGTCAAGGATCAATGATCGACAGTAAACCTACCCAAGTGCTCTTGGTTCGTCTCCCTCAAAAATGTCCTAATGTCGATAATGCATCGGGGATCGGCGTTCAGCGGTCAGAGATAACTCTATCGCGGTCGAAATGCTTTGTTGTGATCTTTCTGGATTTTCTCTGATCCCGATAAAGCGCATCGAGCATCGGCTATCAACGTTTTTTTTACATCATTTGTTAATGTTTTTCTTCTTCATATTTTACCAATGTCGAAGGGGATTATCTATCTCTCAAACCTCTATGTGAATAACTTACACAAACAAAAATCGCCTTTTACCGATGTCGATGAGGATCAACTCTCTGCGACTTTTTTTTTTCTATGTGGTTCCTTTACTTACGTGAATTCTTTCCGATGCCGAACCTGAGCGTGTTAGGTGCATTGTTTGGTTGTCGATTCTTAATTCAGGTGTCAAGGTATTTTATTCATGAGGTTTCATAAGTTCAAACAAACCTGAATAGGTGATGGGAGTCATGAAAAAAAACAAGCATAAAACATTTACTAAAATAAAATCAAGTCAGACAGTGTAGAAAACAAGTGGTACCCAAAAAGTGACAAAATTTGATAAGGATTTTTAGAGTTTGTTGAGTTCTCAAAAAATGGAGAATTACTGGGTGAAAGAAGAATCTTTGTTCCTTCCTCAGGCTCAGTTGATGCAGAAGTTGCTTAAGAACTTAACTGGTTGTTTATCAGAGCCTCTTCTATCCATTCGTTTGAAATTCCCTAGTTGGTGAATCTGGGTTTGCATGTGGGATTTAAACCTTCATGCCACCTTTTTTTCCCTTAACCATGACCCATTCCCTCTTTTGATAAGAGTCTATTAAAGAATTCACTAGCACCAAGCCTTTTAGTTATCATAATTCACTTGCTACGGTGTTTCTCTGCTACCAGCGAGCATCCATAGCCTCGATGGAGTCACTACGACATCAGAGACCTTTCTCCACTGCTATAAAGTGTCCATAGCCTCGATGCAGTCATCTTCATACCCTCTCCTAATTTTCACTCATTTGATATAATTGATTTTCTTTCAGCAGAATGCCCTGAGCGAGTGGGAGAGGAGGACGTCTGTTATTTGCAAAATGATATGGTTAAGGTGAATTTTTTCTATCTATGTCTTGAGGTACATGTGGTCCTTTCCATCTTACCATATTTCCCTTTAGGTTTTACCAGACCACCAGGCAGACACTTCATCATTTTTACAAGGTTATTTATTTGCACAGGTTAGATACAAAACTCCTTCAGAACAACCACAATTCTCCCAATGTTTCTTGTGTTGTATGTAAGCATGAGTCAAGAACAAAGTTTGTTATGCCGCATGAAATAAGGTCAACCAAATGTATTTTTTAACACAAACTTAAAAAGAGAAAAATTACTGTAACAATAAAAACAAAAATGAAGAACTTCGTAATTAGCCTACCTAAAAACAAAGTTTCATGAAAACACACACATTTTTTTTTAACAGAAATATTATTTTAGGGATTTTCCATTCACCGGGAGGGTGTCAGGTTCCCCCCCTTAGATTTTGTAACTAATACGTTCCTACCCCAATTTTCTCAACTATCTGAAAAGGTTTGAGCCATAGATTCTGAAACTTTGAATGTTTTCCCTTCGGCTCATTCACTCTGTCCCATTTCAGGACTAAGTCTCCTACTTCAAAATTCTTCTCTTTGGCATTATGCTTGTCAAAACACCTTTTAACTATCTGTTGATGAGCAATAAAATTTTATTTTTCTTTCTCCAATTCTTCTTCTAGCATGAGGAGGGTATCAATTCTTTGTTGTATAATCGATGAGTGTTGTCCTCTAGAATCTTAAACAAGCTGAAGAGATGGAAGGTATATCCCATTTGGTAGAATGGCTTCTTTTTCGTATACCAGAAAGTATGGGGAATTCCCTATAACTTCCTTGGGTGTTACTCTATCATCCCATATGGCATTGTGAAGTGAACTGTGCCAATTTCTCTGGTTGTCTGAAACCGTTTTATCTAATATCCTCACTAGGTTCTTATTGGTTGATTCTTCCACTCCATTCCCCTGTGGTTAGTAGTTTGCGGAGTATCTGATTATGATTCCTTTGTCTAAATCAAAATCTATTAATAGGGTGGAAGAAAAGTAAGAAGCATTATCGAAAATAAGGATGGAATTCATACCAAACCTTGTGATCAATTGTTGTTCTATGAATTGGATCACCACCTTTTCATTTATATGAGTTAGAGGGACCTCTGTCCATTTCGTGAAATAGTCTGTGGCAGTTAGTATGTATCTATGTTGTTTTTAAGAACTCCGTGTAATTTCCCTTATTATATCTAACCCCGATTTCTCAAATTTTCTAGAGATGACCATAGGTTGGAGCGGGATAGCTACTCTCTTTTCCCTCCCTTCACTTATTTGACAAGTTTTATAGTTCCTAGCGTATGTGTGAGAATCCCTAAAAAGAGTAGGCCAATAATAGTTGTCCCTCAGTATTTTATGAGCGGTGGTATCACCTATGCAGTGTCCACCTATAGGACCATCATGGAGCTCCTTCAGAACCTTGTCTGTCTCTTCTTGTTCGATACATCTTAAAAGTACCCCATCGTAATTAATGCAGAAGAGCACTGAATTTATGAGGTGATATCGTACTGATTTTAGTCCCATGGTGTAGGAGATAAGATAATTTCCCATACCAAGACTCCTGCCCTGGGGAGACATATGAATATTCACTACGCCATAATGTCAATTCATTCTCCCACCCGTGGTAATAATTTACTTGGTCCTGGGTTTCAATTGCCAATTTACATAATCCTTGTCCCTTAACCAGTTTGGAAAGTTTAATATCTAGATCAAATTCTTGGACAACTGCCATCCAGTTCCCTCTTATTTCCCCCATCTCATGTTGAGTGAATAGGGATCAGACTGTAGGGTTACGCACAATGACTTTGGTGTGGTTCTTTAGGATGTAATATCTGAAGTGTTTCACTGCCATGTATGCCGCATAATTCTTCTTATCTATAGCAGGGTAATTTAGTTCGACCCCTTGGAGATTAGTGCTCATGAATGATACCGAGGAATCATTGTTGTCATCATCCTTCTGAGTCAATATTGTAGCTAACGATTGGTCGGAGGAAAAAGTGTAGAGGAAACAATCTTTGCTAAAGTCGTGACTTCACAACATTGGAGCTTGGGATGTTGTAGTCTTAATATTGCTGAATGCACCTTTTTGTTCATCATCCCACTTAAATTCAACATCTCTACAGATCATTTTTTGTAAGGGTTTGATAGTTTCAGCGAAATCAGGGGTGAACTTTCTCACAAAATTGATTTTGCTAAGAAAGGATTGCATAGCCTTTCTGTTCTGGGGTAATGGAAGATGAGCTATCGCCCTAATTCATTCTGGATCTATGCGAATTCATGCTTGATATATAATATGAACTAATAGTTTCCCTTCCTAGAAACCAAAGATATTTTTCTTATGGTTTAAAGATACACCGTAATTCCTACACCTCTCAAAAATTTGGGTTAGGTGTCGGATTTGATCTTCTCTATTCTTTGAATACACAGTCACATCATCCAAATAAACTACTACACACTTGTTGATTAGTCCATGAAATTCTACATCCATTGCCTTCTATTAATTATTAACCCAAAGGGCATGTGTTTATAAGAAAGTTTCCCCACTTGGTTCGGAAGGTAGTTTTCAAATGATCTTCCTCTGAAACTAGAATTTGGTTGTAACCTGAAAAACCATCCAACAGAGAAAAAACCTCAGAACCGAACATGGTCTGTAAGAGTTTTTCCATCGATGGGACTAGGTAGTTGTCCTTTTCTGATGCTCTGTTGAGGTTCCTGAAATCCACACATAGATGGATCTCCCCATATTTTTCCTAACAGGAACCAAATTTGCTACCCAAGCAGAGTGACTAGCCTAAAATATGATTTTAGCATCTAGTAATGTTTTTAACTCCTAACACATGAGGGGTTCCAGAGATGGGTGGTAATTCCGCAACTTCTATTGGAATGGTTTTACTCTGGGTTTTAATGAGATTGTGTGTTGAATGATACAAGTATCATAATTTTCATATCTCGGTACAACCATGAAAAAACATCTTGATATTCTCTGAAAACTTTGAGATAGGCCTTTCTTTCTTCTTTAGATATTGTCTTGCCGAGATTTATATTCTTAGGGTTCTCTGGGGTTCCTAGGTTAATATTTTTGTACATGGGACAGGAACGCCCTATCTTTTTGTTCATTGACCCTTTAATATTTCACTTAAGTCAAAAATGTTTTCTAAATTTTATACCCCTTTCGGTATTGTGTGAGACCTCGGTTTGTCAGTTGATTGATTTTTTTTGAGTTTTTGTACATGGGGATCGGTTTCTACTAATTGTTCCTAAAATATTTCATCGTCAATAGCCAGATCTTTAAAATTATCCTATTGGGTTAAAATTTTTATGATCTGTTCATCTCCTTCAAATACCTTCCAGTTAGAAATATTGTTGGGCACTGACAGTTTGTAAAGTATCTCCACAGTGAACCAGGAGGCTTCACAGTCTTCTAAATGGGATAGCCTTGAGGTAGCGGTGGCCAGGCAATCAACAAGAGTGTTATTTTTTCTAGGGATTGATCTAATGTTGAAGGCTTCAAAATGTCCTACTAGTTTGTGCACTTCTTGTTGATAATTCCTTAGGTGGGGAGAGTTGCAGTGTATAGTGTTCCTTACTTGTCTAACGATCATTTCAGAGTCTCTGAAAATTTTTAGTTCTTTAATGTTTAAGTCTATGGATTTATTTATCCCTTGTACTAAAGTATATTTTTAACATCTCATACCAATCTCGACTAAGTAGAAATCCATAAGATTCTGGGATATCTACTACAATGATGACAATCACTTGAAAATTTTTTGGGTGAGTTTCCATCCTGATCATGACATCCTTGAGTTCTGCCATAAATTTCACCTGGGTTCTTTCTAGTTGTATCACATGTTTATCACTTTTGAGAGGTACTGTGTTTAGTTTTTTGTATATATAAAATGAAATAACATTAGAGGATTCCCTTGATTCAACCAAAAAGTTGTGGAGGTTTATGTTGAAGACTTTAAATGTCAAGAGGAATGGTGGGACAAAAGGATTTCCCTTTTTATCTTCAAAGAAAGCATTCACAGTTTGCTTACTCCTCATATCTGTGAGGTTTGTATTTTTTCCTTCGTCAACGCTTGTTATAGGAGTTTCTACCGACTTCAAATCTTGTAACATAAAGTCCTTTTCTTGGGGAATTATACACATGTCCATGACTGATATATTAGCCTTTAATTTTTTCAAATATTCTACTATGTTTTAGTCTAGCTTGGGCGATTCTCGGTTTTGGATGTTTATAGGATTTCTTTGGGAGCCAAAATATTATTTTTGGTGATTGGATGTTTTATCCTCAAAGTGTGGGTCACGGTAAGGTCGTTTGAGACCGGGTGACCCCTACTTCACATTTGTACAACCAAGACCTTTGTGGGTGGTTCTTGAACCTCAAATAGATAATCGGAAGACATTGGTAGGTCAGGGTCCCATATGAGCATGGTTGTTTCCTCCTATGGATCAACGTCTTCCTGATCAACAACATTCATAGTTGAGTCGCTTGATTGTTTAGTAAAGGAAACCTCGTCTAGAAATCGGTTGGCCATCAAATTCATGGCATGCACCCATTGTGGGCAATCTCTTTCAGAATGTTTCTCTTAACGATAGCTACAAAAAGAGTCAGATTCTACATTTCCCAAATCGATGTTTAAGTTGGTTGGGCGAGGTTCAATTTATTTGAATGGTGGATTTATTTAAAAAAAGGGTTTATTGGGCCTCTGACCTTGGTTTCCTTCCCTTGCACTTTTTTTCAAGTCTATGATTTTGTTTGACAACTTCTTTACCATGCGTTGTAGGTATTATGTGTCTCCACTACCTTTTTCAGGACCTGTTCCTTTTGTTTTGCTAGGGGTCTAGTCAATAAGAGTCCTCTCCTGGGAGGAGTTTCAACTTCCTTCTTAACTAATGAGACTTGGCCTTCTTTACATCCCTTCATTTGGAATTCTATATTTTTGGATCCCTCAAAATTCTCAACTAAGTTTGTTTTGGAAGACCTCTTCGCAAACATAGAAATGGAAGTGTTGGCACAGGGGCAGACCAAGGGTTCAACGCTCAAGAGTGCACCAACAAAACCCTAACTACCGGCCCTTTTGGCAACACCTGTGAAGCATATGAAGTCTCACCCAAGTTAGAGGTAGGGGTGGTTGCAAGAATCAGATGTTTGTAACCTTAGCTGGGACATAGATCTGTGATTATACATCTTACTAGAGAACCTAGCACCATTAGTTCCTCAAGATACATTCAATAACCACTTCACTTATAAGACAGAGCTTCACAACATCCACACTAACCCAAGCACTTAGCAATAGTAAAATATATCAAATCCTAGTAGATCAGCACTAAGCATCTTCATACATATCAGATCTAACATTCATACACATCTAAGAGCACAAATCATAAGTAGATCTACCTAAATATATCAAAGCACTTAGAAGAATAAGGAATAAACACATTGAACCAAAGCACAAAGCATCACAGACAGATTTACATGGTTCACCCCCACCTTAGAGCTACGTCCACCAACTCTTCTTCTTTATTATCTTGGTCAAGCAGTTATAGCACAGAGCCTCAACAATCCTTACCTCGCGCACGACAAAAGATCTATGTAGCTCGCTAGATCCTTCTTCCTTGCGCTTCAGCACAAAGCCTTTCACAACCTCCTATAACCACTTGCACTTAGCTTTGCAATCCTCTTACAATCACGCATAGATAAATTACAATCCACATCTGATCACACAGATCTAATTACTATAACTAAGCCATCATGCATCCTGACATTGCCTAAGTATGTATTTATATATTACAAAAGTGGGCCTAAGCGTGGGTAAACTGACGGGCTGACATCCATTTCCCATTACATTAACCCAAAACCCTAAAAGAGGTCCAAAGTGGACCAAGATCCCATGATCTCTGCTTCGCCTGGTGCTCCATATTTGATAGGGTGTCGAAGTCCAAAACGGTCAATTATGACCAAGTGTTCCTTAAAACTTGGTCAAGGGCCAACAAGCCCCCAGCACTCACCTGTGACTCGTCCTGAGTCACTCTAGTCTGACCAATTTTTCTTCGAATTCCTCGAGCTTGGCTCGAGCTGCTTCAACCTACCACCTTACTACTGCTTCTTGCTCAGTGAACTCCTGGATGAGTGCCTCTTTCATCGGTCCTTCTAGGAATGGTTCTACTGTGTTCACAATTTGTTCAAGTTCTACTCCTTGGATTTCAACTTCAGTGAACAGTTGGCATGCCTTTTCTTGCAATGGTTGAAGCCATTGAGAGACTTCCATTACTTTACTCTGAAGCATGTGAATCTATTGTTGGGTTGTGCATTGCTATAGAAACCTCTTCATTCTCTCTATGGGTGGCAGGGCCTTCAACTGTACCTATAGCTTTTCAGCGTCGTACTTAGCCTCTTGGAGTTGTGACTCCAATTGATGCAATTCTGGGTTCTCGGTTAGGTTCTCATAGATCTGTGCACTTCTGCTACTTAACTGTTTGCATTCCTCAGTGAGTGCTTTAATTGTTTCCATGATGCTCTGGGCAGTTATTTCTTGCTGGTTGTGCACTTCTTGTGGAGTCTGTGGTATGGTCTGAAGCTCTAAGTCCATGACTCTTTATTGAAGTTTCTGAATAGCTTCAACAAGCTTCATCACTTGGCATTCTATGGGGTCCTCTTTCTTTTGTTATAAGACGGTCACAGAGAGAAATGCTCTGTGGACTGCTTCTTCAATCCCAATCTGCTTCTCGAGCAACTACTCTTTCCCTTTTTGGATCTTCACTCTGTCTTCTTCAAATTTCACTTGGAGAGTGTCCTTCTTTTGTTGCGTGGCTCGTCATTGCTTGATGATTTCCTCATGTGATTTCTTTAAGGCCTGGGTGGCATGTGCTATTTATTCCTATTCTTTTTGAAGGCGTACTTCAACTGTGTCAGCAATCTTGTGGAGTTGAACCAGTGCATTTCCTTCTTCTGTTGTTCCTTCTGGCAGGGGCACAAAGGAGACTGCGCAGCTAGATTGGAGAGATTTTTGTACTCCTTGGAGCTCGATCTTGACTCTATGGTACATTGTGTTTTGATTAGTTTCCTTCTTTTCTATTATCTCTTCTATGGCTTCGTTCATAGTTGCGATGAGAAAACTAAAGTCATCTGGAGTGAGCATGGTCTTCAACGTAGTCACGGGTGTTTCTAATTTCTTTCGGGAGGAAGGTTCCGGAGGTGAACACTTCCTTTTCTTTATGTTTTCTACTTTGTCTCCTGGCCTCTATTCGACTTCCTCTAAGTCTTTGCCATTACCGCCTTGCTCTGGTGTAATGGATGTGGTTCTTACAGATCTTTTTTCTACATCCTGGATTTCCTCCTCCTTCTTTGTCTTCTTTGTTTTCTTTGTCTTACTGGGTCCAGGTGTATTCTACACAGCTTCTGGGTTGTCAATGTTGGACACTTCTATAGGGTCGACTGGAATAAGAAGGTCTGCTGACCATTCCTTGGTGATTTCCTCCAGGTCTTCTTCTGTCAGCTTATAATACAACTGAAGTTGTTCCTTGTTCTCATCAGTGTGTGCTGTAATATAAATAAAATGGTGGCATGCACTAACCTTTATCAAAGGTCGAAACCTATGTAAATTATTCAGGGTCACGCACAGCTCAGACTGGATTAAGAGCTTCAATTGGGTGTAGTAGGTGTGAAATATGGCATTGGATTGCCGCTACTTGTTCATGTTGTTTGAGTACCACAGGGTACTAAACTTCACCGCCAGTGGGTCAAAAGGGTCAATGTCGGGGAAGGTTGCACCTTCTGGTAGCTCCCATGCAATAAAAGATATAAGTATCAAAAGCCAGCTAAAATAAAATTCATGCCCCTGATCTCGGGCTTCTCTACAATCAATCTCTATTTAATTCACCAGGTACTTCACCCATTTCATCTATACTCCCTCTGTGCACTTTCTTGCGAGGTCAACAACAAATCCGATACTTGCGTGGGTTGATTCTTGCGTACCAAATTCCCTGCAATCAGTTGACAAGCGAGGTGCACTGCGCCACTTTCAATGGAATTTGCCTTGTAGCCTCGTGCTCCTTTATCAACATCACCATAGGCTTCTTTGATTTTCTGAGAAAGAGCATGGTCCACGGTCTTTCCAGGATAGTACTCATGGGGATCAAGGCCTTGCATGCTAAGCTCGGTGATTCGGTTGATCAATGTTGGATCAACTGTTATACGACGGTTCAACCATAAGTATCCTCCATGGTAACTTGCCAGTAGCAGCTTCACACAAGCATTCACCTCCTGGTGTTTGCCGAAGTGTGGTATCTTCATAAAGTTGAGAAAAGTGGACTGTTCGAGGTTCATCGTCCATTGCTAAGGGATGATATTTGAATTCTTGCCCTTGGTTCTAGTTAGGTACTTGTACAGGGCAAGTGTGTTGTAGAATTTTCAATCCCCCAGGTTGAAGTCACTAAACTTCAACGCTGTGATCTTTTCATGATTTGCGTGGACTGCGTGTACCCCTTTCGACAAGTACGTAGTGACTAGAGTGTACTCAAAGTCTCTAGGCACACTATCTTTGTTGATCGCACCGCTCAGAGGTGGTATGTAAGTAGGTAGGATGGATGGGACGAACTTCGCATTGGCCATATCATATTTATGTTTGGTTCTTCTTTCTACGCCAACGCGGGATGTTCCTGCTCAAGCAGTCGACGGGGAGGCTTTCAGTCCTCTCATCGATGATGCTTGTAAACCTGTAGACAATCCTCATTCCAACATGACTCTTTCAGCTCTAAGGCTAGCAAGTACCTCTCTTACAGATTCTTTAGTTGTGCTAAATTCATCAAACATATACGCTCAAGATCAATAGCTCGGGTTCTCACAATAGCATAGGTACTATAGTAAGGTAGAGAGTAAGGGTGAAGTAATCACTGTTCAAAATTCAAGTAATCTATGGGCTCAAATTCACTATTTAGAAAAAGTGTCTTTCATGCATGGCGTGATGGATTAGGTAAGTAACTATGTAACGAATCACTTGCAATGGATATGGGGCTTCCTTAACTCTAGTTTTATCCATTATGGTGTGGTCTAACGGTATGGTGATGAGCTATCAATGCTTTTCGATCCATTCGGAGTGGCAGTCAAATGTACATATCGGCCTCCAATGACTATATTGTTTTTCCATGGCGAAGTGACCCATGTCATTGTTCTATTATACCAACGAAGCTCAAATTTTGCAAAGTTTCTTTCAGAGAGGTTCCCTCTAGGACCCTCTGTAGCATGTTGATTTGAACTCTCTTTTTACTTAGCTTTCTAGTATTTTTCCCTATGAGCTTCATCTCGGTCGTTCTTTTCTCGTTTTGGTTCTTATTTTCCTTGGGCATAGTCACTTTGCGTTGTTGAGGTTATTTCCCAAGACTCATGAGAACTACTTCATCTGTATCTGGTACAAATACTCCAATATTCTGTGAGTCCCCTAACTCCTTGACAATTGGGCTTCTAGTTTTAATTAGCTTTGATTTATTCTCCTATTCCTCAATAAATTGTGTGATCCTTCTGCTCATGAAATCTTTTAGCTCTTGTAATACCTTTTTTTAAGGATATTTAGACACTTAGGAGTTAGTAAGATCTACTTGGTCTATTGTGTCATTAGGTAAAAGTGTGTTTTCTAGTGTGTTTCTTTAGTATGCATTAGTATGCATTTGTAGTTAGGAAATCCGACGGTCATGATATGTTCCCAACATAGAGTGATCCGATGGTTCATACACTCCTCAATATTAACGACCATTGATCCGTGGCTTAACTCCCGATTGGTCCATGATCTCTATTTAAAGAGCATGGAGGGTCATTTGTCGATGATCTATTGTGAGAAACTCTATTGTCAATGATCTAAGGTAGCTAGAGAGGTAGTGGGGGGGCTCAAAGGGCCCATAGTGATAATATTGGAGGTCATTCAATGTAAGGTGGACTAGGTCCACTATATTATTAAATAAGGCCCACTATCGTAGTTAGATATAATAAATGTAAGAGGACTTCTTAGAAGGTTCTACTTCTAGAAGATTCCTCCTCTAGAATGTTCTTAGGTG